>JAAGNO010011929.1:0-25409 GCA_033439905.1 Ceryle rudis
GCCGGTTCCGCCGCCAACCCGCCCCGCCTGCCCAACGGCGGCCGCGGCGCTCCCTGGGAAGCGTAGTCCGCTAGGTCCGCCCCCGCCTCCTCGGCCGCCCTCAATCCTCCCCGCGGAGCCCGCCGGAGGAAGCATAAGAAACTACAACTGCCATGGAGCCCCGCGCCGGGCTCTCCCGCCCCGCTACGGGAGCCGCCGCGGCGGGGCAGGGCATGACTGGGGTTCTTGGTGGGCCTGGGAGGGTGAGAAGAGAGCTCGCCTGGGCGCGCCCCCCGGCCCAGGGGAATATCTGCGAGTACCCAGGCCTATGGCTCAGCTCAGAACGCAGTGTCGGGGTAGTACAGGGGCGGTCCCGAGGGGCAGACCGCCAAAACTCCTCATCCCCAGCAAGTCCGCGGGTGTCACCAGGCTGAGGTGCAATCGACACGCCCCAGGGACGGGATGTCATCCTGAGGGACCTGGACAGGCTTGAGAAGTGGGACCATGTGAATCTTATAAGGTTCAACAAGGCCAAGTGCAGGGTCCTGCACCTGGGTCAGAGCAACTCCTGGTATCAGCAGAGGCTGGGGGTGAAGGGATGGAGAGAGCCCTGTGGAGAAGACTTGAGGTTGCTGGGGGTGAGAAACTGGACATGAGCCAACAACATGCTCATGGCCCAGAAACCAATAGCACCCTGGGCTGCATCAAAAGAAGCATGGCCAGCAGGTCGAGGGAAGTGATTCTGCCCCTCTACCTTGCTCTGGTGAGACCTCACCTGGAGCATTGTGTCCAGCTCTGGAGTCCTCAGCAGCACAAAAACATGGACCTGTTGGAGCGGGTCCAGAGGAAGCCACAGAAATTACCCGGGTGCTGGGACCCCTCTGCTGTGGGGACAGGCTGAGAGAGTTGGGGTTGTTCAGCCTGGAGAAGACTCCAGGGAGAAGGCTCTGAGCAACCTGCTCTAGCTGAAAATGCCCCTGCTCATTGCAAGGGGCAATGGACTAGTTGACCTTTAAAGATCCTTTCCAATCCAAATTCTATAAAAACCCATCAGCAGTGTTCAGAACAGCCAGCTTTTCAACAGCAATTGCTGTTCTCTGCCCAGACAGGAGCTGTCACCTTGCTGTTCTGCTTGTAGCTTGAATATGAGCTTTGCAAGAACCTATAGAATGATGGCTTTTCATATCTTAAGTTCAGCCATCATTCTTGGATGCCTGTTTGCAACACTGGCATTGTCAAAGACTGGATTTTTTTTTTCCTGAGTCTGGACAGGAAGTTAAAAAGAAGGTGTATTTCTTCATCCTTTAGTACCCACTTGGCCCTGATTTGGAAGGCAGAAAATGATTTATGTTTATAGTGATAGCTGAGCATTTGCTTATGTTTCTTTGATGTGTCTGACAGCACTCTGGAAATAGCTCTTGCTGACTCGCGTAAAGCAAATGGATGAGGGGGTGAAGTAGTAGGGGAATCATGAAGGGTTTAGGGTGAGGTTTTTTATGTAACCTAGACTCCAGAATTACAGTGCTTTGTTTATAATGCAAGGCTATTTCACAAAGCAGTGGTTCTTAAATTTATGATAAAGACATATAACACATTATGGGTTGTCTGACCAGAGGGCTGATCTCATTTTTGAAAGATGGTGCTTTTCATCATAATTGGAAAAACATAAATTGATGACAGGCGGATGAGTGATGGACATTGTTGTGTGTCTGCTCATGAAGTTTTTGCATGTAGCAGCAGGTGAACAAAAGAAGATTGCCTTGTAATAGTCAGTTTCTTTTTTTATATCATGTATTGCATAACTGCATAAACAAAATATATATGTATGTTTTTATCAGCACCCAACAAAAGTGTGAAATGTGCAGCATGGTATATGCAAATGATTTCCAAGAGGATGTATGTCTCTGCCCTATCAGTTTATGTCTAGTTGTTTTTCCACCCTGGTCTCCATCACTGTGCTGGTCTTCCACAGTAAGCTTACATAAACGTCCCCCATCGGCTGGATCAAGGTTGTACTAAATTCTTAACCGCAACTCAGAACTGTCCATCATTTTGCAAGACAGTATGTCTACCTATGGAGCAATAATACAAAAGACTTTATTAAGCTAATTATAAATGTACTGTGATTGCTGCAGTGAGGGTTTATTTCCACAAGAGGCTGAACTCAACATGGCTGAACTCAAACCAGTGCTTTTCAAGAGCAATTACAAACGAAGCATCACTGACTGCGTAAAAACTTCTTTTAGCTGTGCGTGATACGCTCATGTAATGAAATACAAAGAGCTCTAATCGGATGCGCACAGGGCTGCTCACATTTCCCCAGATAGGACTGGTGGAAGCTTTATGAGACCCCATATGAAACAGTAATAATAGGATGGATTTGTATCTTATTCGTCCAGCAAGGAGAAGGAATTGCTGAAGCAGTCATTTCCCCAAACAGACTAAATAAAAACATTTCTTCAGGAGGAAGAGATGCATTGTTCATACCTATAGGAGTGTTCAATCCGGGTCCTTCTTACCTCTTTACCTATGGTCAATCTGTATTGCATCAGAAAAACAAACATTTTCTTACACTGCCTTCAGTTTTTGAATTAGCAGCTGCACTAATGATTCAAAGAGTTGCTGCTAACACACAGGTGACAACTGCACTGTCCATTGCTAGTGTACCCCTGCATTCCAAGTGTGGCCATTTCATTCAGATTTTCTTAACCAAGACCTAATTAAATTCAAATTTAAAAAAAAAAAATAAAATATTCCTAACCATGTTAGCAGCTTCAAAATTTTGCTGCTCTCGTTTCAGACCAGGAGAAGGGTGGCTGTATACCCAAAACAGTGCCCAGGAGCATCCCGTATCAGCTGCTGCAATATATTTTACACTATCATAGCTTGAGTCTGGTATTTAAAATGGATCCCCTGTAATCAAATTTTCATTGGTACAAACAGAGGAACAATATGTTAAGGGCAAGGAGTGTATCTCAAGAAAAATAAAAAAAAACCCCAACAAACCAAACAAAAAATCTTTTACTGGATATTAAAAATAAAAAAAAAAAAAACAACCCAAACCCAAAAAAGGTGTATTGGTTCAATAATTATTGTTGGCATTGTGGGACAACCTAAATAGGAGAGGACTAGTCTCTCATTCCTGGGAGTGCTGATTCCCTCTGTGTCTGCACCTCCTGTTTTGGACTCCCACTAGGGCCTCTGCTTTCCCTCTTACCTGCAGATTCCCACAGCTGCTTCTGAAGCCAGTTTGACATTTTCCTATCATTATTTAACAGGGAAATCTCTTCTACCATGTATATTCTTACTGATCTGTAGTCAAAATGTGTAGGAGTTCCACCACTGGGGAAATTAGTCACTGAATCTCATTTGCATTGTCCCTTGTTGCTTCCTCACTGCACTGCACGTAAGATGAACTTTAAAGAGCTGCCTACTCCTGTCTCCTCATGAGCTTGCTTTCTATAATTTCAATAACTTTTTTTCAATCTCTTCTATATCTGTTGGGTTCTACCCCAATAAATTGATGATAGGTGGACATCAATAGTGGACATTGTTGTGTGTCTGTGCTCATGAAGTTGTTGCATGTAACTGCAGGTACACAAATTACAATAGCCTTCTAATCTTCATGGGTTTGTGAAGACTTTTTGATAAAAGCCATTTTTTAGTACTTTTAATATGGGATGCTCTGTAGATCTTAGATTCCCCTTCAGTCAAATGTTGATGAGATGATCTTAAGAAGACTTTTTCTGAGTCTTTTTAAAAAGTTTTCAGTCTCCTTTTATTTTTATTTACCATTTCTGTGATTCATCACTGCAGGATAAAGTCTTTATTATCGCTGCATTTTTTTTTCAGAAATGTCTATTCACATTTATTTTTCTTTCCTTACTGCTTTTGAGTTCTGTCCTCTTACATTCCTGAAGTTCTCTGAAGATCAACATATCAAAGACTCTATCTGACAGGGTCTTGGTACTATTTTTGATAATATCTTTATTGTACTTCTGAGCTTAACTGTTGCAGCTTCTAATTCTCCGTGAATTTCCTGCTGTCTGATTTTTCACATATGTCAAAGAGCAGCAAGCTTAGGAAGAAACATCAGGGCATGTCAGATGCAAAAAAACCCATTAATTCCACGTGCCTCTCTGAAGGGAATGCCAAATAGGGACCGTGATGCCCAACCCTCACTGACTGCTGTAGCTAAAATGAACCTTATGATTTGCCAGCTGAAAGAAGACAGCAAAAAGGATGGAGAGAAAGTAAAGACAATGAGAACACTGGGAATGGAAGGAGGAAGAAATGGACAACAGAGTTTAGATAAGGAATTCCCCAGCTGAGAAAATTATCTCTGTGTAACAGCCACATTCTCAATCTGCCAATCCATTCATTTAAGAGTCCACTTAAAATGGCCTTTCCTGCCCTGAAGGCTTCACTTGCTTGCTGTGACCCCCAGCTTCCTCATCCTTCTCTGTTCACTGGCTCCTGTTGGTAAATAAGTACAATGGTATCTGAAATTCAAAAAAACCCAACCTGTTGGTTACCTACAGATGCCGTCCATACTGGACCTACTGCACAGGCACAGTAAAGACAACCTGGGCATATATGGTAGCTGTGTCTTCATTGCTTTATCTGACTACCAGATTCCTGAAATTAGTATTCAAAATCAGTAGGTTGATAGCAGATTTGTAAAGGTTTTCTGCAAACATCAGTGGAGCTGCATGTATAAAACCCCTTTCTTTTGTGCTTTCTGCAGCCAGGAACAACGTTTTATTATGGCATTATCTTAAAGCTTGTCACAAGATCTCAAGAGGTGCTTTAGTGTAAATTCCTGATTTTTACTGCTTCTAAATCAGATAAATAATACCCAGCCTAAGTACATGTTACAAATGTTTGTGTTTGTAGCAGTGCAGATGCAAATTTGGAAGCTCACTTATGATATTATTTATTTACTGTTTATTTTTTCTTCCTTAGTGAGACTTCTAATTTCTCCGTTTTCATTTTTCATTTTCCATTTAACTGGATCTATTTTTTATGCCCAGTCGCATATGCAGATATGCCATTGACTTATAGAGTGGTTGCAGAAAAAACACTTGCATCTAAATAACTGCTAGACAATTTAATTTCATACAGATTATTGTATTTGGTGAGTCAGTCAATATCAATATAAATGCCTACCATGAAACTGCAAAACAAAAGGACTTTAAAAAGCCTAGAGTGAGAAAATCCTTCTTCTGTGATGTTTGTTTAAAATGTATGAAAGCACATTTTTGCATCATGGATAATGAATTCACCAAATTTGTTGGCACAGGAGGATGTCAATGCAGGTAGTACCAGTAAACCCAAAAAAACATTAGGCAAATTAATGGTGAACAGTCCCATAGGCACTAGAGGCACAGGCAGGGATGTGCCCACTGACCTTCTGAGGCAGTGGCCATGGTCTCTGGGCAGGACAGGGTGGACAGACCAAGGAAAGCATCTCTCTCCCAGCAGTGTGTCCAGTCATCACTTGGGGACAGCTCAATCAGTCTCCCCTGGTAAGACATTTCTGACTCTCTTCAGATGTGTGAATTTAGATCCCATCAAAGGAAAGATACCAGGACCAGAAAGGGAATATGGCTTCCAGTAGGTCAAGGGAAGTCATTGTCCCCCTCTATTCTGCTCTGGTGAGACCATATCTGGAATACTGTGTCCAGTTTTGGGGTCCCCAGTTCAAGACAGACAGGGAGCTTCTGGAGAGTGCCCATCAGAGGGCAACAAAGATGACTGGGGGACTGGAGCATCTCTCCTAGGAGGAAAGGTTGAAAGAGCTGGGACTATTTAGCCTGGAAAAGAGAAGACTGAGAGGAGACCTTATCAATGTCTGCAAATATCTAAAGCATGGGTGCAAGGAGGATGGAGACGGACTCCTTTCAGTGGTGCCCAGTGACAAGACAAGAGGCAACAGGCACAAGCTGGAACACAGTAGGTTCCATCTAAATACGAGGAAGAACTTTACTGTGAGGGTGACAAAGCCCTGGAACAAGTTGCCCAGGGAGGTGGTGGAGTCTCCTTCTCTGGAGAGATTGAAAACCCGCCTGGATGTGATCCTGTGTAATGTCCTATAGGCAATCCTGCTTTGGTGGAGGGGTCAGACTAGATGGTCTCTAGAGGTCCCTTCCAACTGCAATGATTCTGTGATTCTGTGAATGCAGACAAACAGGATTATTAGCCATTACACCTCTGAAAAGAGCCTCCAAATACTTTTAGCATTTGTCAGATTCCAAACCCTTCAGAAGAGAGCTAGAGCCCACAGATTTTTAATGACCTTTTCACAGGTGGTGCGCATCTTCTTGCCCCAGAAATATAAAGCCAAATTAAACTGAATGCTGGAAAGTTGGGGGGGGGTTTAGCCAAAATGAAAAGTCTGGGTTAAATTGCCATGAACTGTACCTGCATCCACTTCACAGAGAGAGCTGGCAAGGAGATGCCCAATGGATGTTAACTGCTTTGCCTTATTGGAGGGCACAGGGCATTACGCATGATTTCTGGCTCGGGGTGCATAATTACCACATATATTTTCCATTTTACAAACAAATCCTAGTTATATAATTTAAAATTAATAAACCACTCTGATAAAGCCCTTGACGTTATTAAAACATCTAGCATTTTAGTTTGTATCAAGTCACTTCTGTACTGCTTTTAGATAATTTAGCACATTGTTTAGTGCACTTCAGTTTATTCTAAAGGGAGCTTCTTCTGTAGTTTATTGCTTGGATAATATTAAACAGCTCAAGATGGTCTGCAGTTCTAGAAAACAATATATTTTTGAGAACTGTTAAACTGTCACGGGGGTTACTCTTTTCTGCTAATACTAATGCTGTACATCACTGCAAAGGATAAAAACATTTAAGTAATCACTTCTTGGATTTAGAAGATATTTCCATTTTAGCCAACATTATGACATTTTTGTTTTTATTCTGATGTAACTGTAATTAAATTACCAAGTCTAAGTCAAAACAGGAAATAATTATTCTTAAAATGCTGAGGGAGTAATCACTTTGTATCGTATTAATTTATGGGCTTGTAAAAACTTCAGGTGGCACTAACAGAGCTGAATATAATTTTGAATATCATTACTGTTCATTAGTAATAACAGACTGCAAGCTATGTCATACTCTTTATTTGCCTCAGAAAATGAGTTTTCCAGACTCAGGCCATTGCTCCTACACGTCTCAGCCACACAGTCATATTCACAGGTCTGGCCGTTAACTAACCATTGCACTTACTTCAGAGTCTCTGGGTTCCAGAAGAAAAGGGAAGCCAGTGCAGAGTGCCTCCCATGTAATCCTTTTCTCCAGTGTTACCCTTCCCTTAGAGTTAATAAGTAACCAAAAACAGTGCTAAAGAAAGAGGAAATGAGATTCTGTTTCCATTGTCTTTTCAAGAACCTACCAAGTTTCTCAAAATGATGGTTCTCATCACCCAGATCAGAGGTGACCTGCCTTTCGTACACAGGGCCTGCATCCTCCAAACACTGCAGCTTCACTTCAGGCAGAAGTTACGGAGGCATCTACTGTAGTGTAAATCACGTCCTGGCCTGAGCAGAGCACAGTTGCTGCAAAGACAGATAGAGGTACTCGTACAGCAGTGATTTGACTTCGGAATTTGGAATTGTGTATTTTTTTTTTTCAACTTTTCTAGCTTATGGAGAAATGTGGAAAATGCAATAGTCATATGCTGAAATATTTGACAATGCAGATAGATGCTCCTTATCTCATGTGCAAGTGGAAGAAATATATTAGAAAAATATCCTGTTGTCAAGATCCTCAAAATTTTAAAAATCTTAATATTTCTGTCTTGAACACAGTTTCAAAGCAGTATATGTATGAATTCCAGATTTAGACTTAATTTTTATATAGATCGTCTCTAACACAGATCTGAGTTCTCACATGACTCTCCTTGACTTTCAAACTGAATCTTGGACTCCAGGTATCTTGCAATAAAATTCTCTGTCATCTAAATATTGCTACTGCAGATTCATTTGGGTTTGTGTAGTTTTATATAGTACTTTTATATAGCACAGTAACTTTCAGAGACTCTAATACTGCGTATTTCTCAGTTGCTGTTTGTGAAGGTAGCATGAAAGTCACATGGCTTGTCATTGCCCACAAATCTGACATCATGACATCTGCAAGAGCTGTAAGTGTCTGAATGTTCTTGGACAGTAACGTGAACAATGTGAGACTCTCAATTTCTGGCAGGCTTTCAGAGTTTCTTAAGACAATTAGAGCCTTGGAATACTATGTATATTTTCAGGACTACAGATTGTAAATTTGTCTAAGCTATTTTATATAATTGTCATTCAATTTTATTCCTTACTGAGTTTTCCTACTCAGCCTTATATCTCTCTCTCAATTGCTAAAAATTGAAGACTGTCAGCTGGCATATTTTGATTGGCAACCGTTAGATATTTTTTTCTGATCCCATAAGCACTTTTTCAAAAGCGTCATACTCAAATTCACCTGGAGCACTTGTAAGAGATAGAGTATATGAGGGAAACCTATTTTCTGTACAAAACTTCCGTTCTGTCTTTAAAAACAGGCATTTCTCCAAATATCCCAAGAACATTTTTCAGAAGGCAGTTTGAAAATGTAACCATATGTTTGCCTGCACCTAGTCATATTTTCATAGTGAACTGACAGAAATAAGTTTTAGCTAATGCTACCCTGCTAAATCAGAGTAGCTGCCAAGCAGCAAGCTGGATGGACCATATTCTGCCTCCAGAATTAACCACAGGGCTGATTATTAGCAAGATTGAGTCTCTCTCCAGTCTTTGGTGGGAGTGGGCAATGAATGATGGACAAAGGACGGGGCACATGGTTAGTTTGCAGGTAGCTGAATGCACGCTCTTCATGTACTGGCATGGGTAGCCTGAGAGAATAAACGAAACATCGACAGACACTCAGCAGAGCTGCCAACTTGTCATTTTTACCACTTATTCTGATCCTAACGTCATTTGGTTAACATGCTAAATGTAAAACCCAGAAGCTTCAGTCAAACCCATTGAAGAAGAGGTCATATGTTGAACCGCTGAAGCTTAAAAAGTCAAAATGAACCCAACACCTATGTTTCACCAGCACCACAGGTTTATGTATATATATTTCTATATATGTGTATATATATGTAAGTAACACAAGGAGATTTCCACAAAATCTCTCTTTACCTGCCTCCAGCTTATACCTTCTTTTACTTCTGATTTTGCCAGGACTGCCTAAAGGAGGGATTTACCTGACGACATGCATTATCTGAGGATTTATTTTCAAATGCAGGCACTTTTAAGGGATGTTAATAATCTGAAGCATGAAAATATAGAAAGCTTTCTGCTATTATCAGTGAGTCAGTTTTAATTGGTTTTCAAAGTGTAAATGACAAAAATGTGTATTTCTGCAAACCCTGGCAATGCCTTTTTCTGATTTCATATAGGAAAACTTTATTAATAGCATCCTAAAGATATGAAAAGATGCCAGGCTAAAAATATTCTTATTCGGCACTGAATTCTTTTCCACCTTGGTTTGCACATTTGTCTTAATCTAGCTAGTAGCAAATTTCATATGATATATGCATATTTGGATGTAACAGTGATACAATTTTCAGATGTTTTAATTTTCATTTTTTTCATAGAAAAATCATTCTATTTACAGGCAGTATCTAAAAATTCCATATTTAGTGAAGAAAAATACTCTGATTTTTTAATGAATAAGGTAATAGTGGCCATTAGGAGAGCTACCACTGTTTTGGTAGACAATGTTTCTATTCTTCAGGTTACAGGACAGAAATCTGTTTTTCCTGACATAATGATGTTTTTGAAGGTTTTTATTTAATGATTTTATTACTTTTTAGTGATACAAATTCTATATATTGAATGTAGGTGATACATACCACAAAGGGAAACCTTGCCATGTATACCTCATGTCAGGGGCAGAGGAAGGAGTAACCCACTATCTATTTATTGCTTTGTTCACTGCCTGCAGGAAGCAGATGTATACTTGGCTCTAAAAAAAGATATTTATTATAAAAAGATTTATCGAAATTATCTTTTGGTTTGCACTAAGCAAATAGTCTCCACAGATACTGAAAGAAATCTCGATTAGACAGCTCTAGCAGAGGCCAGCCAGCCTGAAGTAGTTCAACAGCTCTCTTAATAAGAAGGCTGCAGCTGAAGAATGTGAATACTGTTTCCAGTGCCAGCAGGTCTCTCTTTACAATTCAATTAGTTCTACAATTAGAAAATAACTAATTTCATTAAGAATCGATTTGAGCTGCACGACCCCTTCAGAAACAGCGTGTAGTTTCTCTGTTACTGGTGCTAGATAATCCTTTGTCCAATGAGCCATAAATCACTTTGTTAGATCTTAGTCCTGTCATGCTCTCAAGTCACGAGTCAGCATTTAGCTGGTGACGCTTCAAAATCATTGGGTCACAGAATGGTTTGGGTTGGAAGGGACCTTAAAGATCACCTAGTTCCAACTCCCCTGCCACAGGCAGGGACACCTCCCACTAGACCAGGTTGCTCAAAGGCCCATCCAACCTGGCCTTGAACGCATCCAGTGATGGTGCATCCACTGCTTCTCTGGGCAACCTGTTCCAGTGTCTCACCACCCTCAGAGTGAAGAAAATGAGAGATTTGGTCCCAGATTGTGCCTCCCCAGATTTCTCCTTTAACTCCAAGCCACCCAGTTAACTGTCTGAAAGCTGCATCACTACGTAGACGTCTCTCAGTGCAATGACAAACTGTTGGCGAGCGTTTCTCCGTAAGTGTATGCATAGGAATGAAGATGAAGAATAGCATATTCTTCTGCTTCCTTACTTTGCTCTATATGGAACTTCATCTATATCATCAGGACCTGTCAAAAGTGTTAACAGAAACTTATTGGTGGTAGGCAGAAGCCTTGACACTTTTCAAGCGATGATGCTGTTTGTGCACAGATGTCAGCAGAGCTGGACTGGTGTAGGGAAGGGTGTGCCCAGTTCTCCCTCTGTAAGGGCCCAGCAGCTGCTGTGTGCACACTCCCAGCACAACAGGGAGCATCACTGGGAACTGTTATTAGCGTACAGCTCATCTCCCTCACCGCTAGCAGGAGGTCAAAGCTGCAATTTAGCCCCAAATTACTGCTTGGTAGCTTGTACGCTCTGAAATGACATGACCCTGCTCTGCTTCAGCTGCGGCGTTATTTCTGTCTGAAGACCAGCTGCAGCCTCACTGCTCTCTGTTCATAGACACCCACTACTTGCCATGCTGTTTACAGTGCATGATAACTAATGCAAAGGGGTTTATTAAATCTTTTGTTGGTTCTGTTTTTAAAGGAAACTTTCTAAAACTGGAGAGATGAAGAGCACCCCTCTGGGCAACCTGAACCACTATACAGGGGACCGGTGATGCAGACAAGACTGGTTTTCTTTGCCTTGAGGACTGAAGTGCAGCAGAAGCACAACCTGGGGAAACGGGAAACTCTGAGATTTGCTATAGATAGAAGCATGACTTAGCAGTGACACAGAAGATACTCAGAAGCAGAGGAATCTTCATCAATTTCTATTTGGCCACCAGATATATTATCACAACTATGTGTCTTGAGTAGGGATCAAAAACAACAACAAACCACAACCAAACAAAACCAAAAAGCAAAAATCCAAACCAAATCAAACAAACACACCCCCCCCACAAACCACACGCCACACACACAACACCCTCCCACCTCCCCCCCAAAAAAACCCAAACCAAACCAAAAAAAAGCTGGTCATTATCCCTTAAAGACGTTTTTCAGGTCTCATATATTAAACCAGCAATTATCATTAATATGTCCTGCAGCCTTTCAAAATATTATTTCAAGGTACCTGATGAATACTCTGGAGCTTTCTGGATTCCTGCCTTTCTTTCCACACCCAGCAATTTCCAATGAAAGTAGCAAAGCCTGGGACACCTGGTACAAAACAGAATAGAATTTACTCATGGTCCGTAGGCAGTCAGAAGGAAAACTGATTTCCTGCACATCCCCTTGAGAAATATTAAGGGAAAATTTAATGAAGTAAATTATTTCACTGGTATAGTAACTGTCTTAAAACAAAAGTACTAAAGAAAGCAGTTCATGACCTGTAACACTAAAAAAGAGAGGTTAGAGCCATCTTTTAGCTCCTGATTTTTTACAAAATATCTTTTCAAGCACAAAAAGATGGATTAGGGCTCGCAGTTTTCATATGCACCTAGAAGAGCTAGATATCCCGTTCCTGTTAACAATAAGGGAACGTGGCACTCAGTGTTGCTAAGCAGTTCTGCAACATCCACATCTAGAAATTACAAATGAAAGAAAGTCTAGAAAGTCATCCAGCTTATTTCTGCATTGAAGGGAAGAATGTCCTGTCTAGTATTTATGAAGGCTTTAATTTAGCCTCTCCTGACTGTTTCTAATGATTTCTTACTTTTGACTCATGTAATTATTCTGAACTCTTTTTTTTTTTACCTTCTATATTTTTGACTAAAGATTAATCTTTTTTTTTTCCTCCATTCTACTTTGCATGCTTATGTTTTCATTCCTGACAGAACAGACTATTTATACCACTCTAACACGCTTTACATATTTATCAATGGTTAACATGCTGTTTGTCTCAAACCTTCTTTCCTCGTGAAATTTCTATACATATTAATTTTCATTCATTTTCTTAATACATCAGCTTCTACAAGCTTTTTTTTTGGAAAAGAATCACAGAATGGTGGGGATTGGAAAGGACATCTGGAGATCACTGAGTCCAAACCCCCTTGCCAAAGCAGGTTCACCCAGAGCAAGTTGCACAGGATTGTGTCCAGGCAGGGTTTGAATACTTCCCGAGAAGGAGACTCCACAACCTCTCTGGGCAGCCTGTTCCAGGGCTCTGGCACCCTCATAATAAAGAAGTTTTTTCTCATGTTCAGATGGAACTTCTGTGTTCCAGCTTGTGCCCGTTGCCCCTTGTCCTGTCACTGGGCACAACTGAAAAGAGATGAGCCCCATCCTCTTGACACCCCCCCTTTAGATATTTATAAGCATTTATAAGAACCTAGTTCTTGACTCTTAAGAACTTAGGTTTCCTCTAAAACCTTTTGGCCTGCCATTCAGAAAAAAACCCAAGCAATACACTGTCAAATCATATCAAAATACCAGGACCTAGAACAGAGGGAGTAAAATGTCCCTTAACAAGCCTCAACACTACTCAGTCCCAAAATATTTCTGGTTTATATTTTATTCAGATCAAGTCAGAAATTATTTTAGCAACATTTTACAACTGATTTTTAAAACATTTTCAGATCTGAGGCATTATATGATAACATTTTCATGCTGAAAATGTTTGACAATTACCAGCTTCAAGAAGCAGAGGCTTAATAGGGTGACACAGAGATAACCCCAGCTATTCTGCTGCTTCTAAGATTAAATGATATATTGCAATAAAATAAACAGTTACATTTACAGTTCCTTCTGAGAAAATGAGCCGTAATTCACTACTGAAAAAATTCCACTGACTTCATAATCTGTAAAGACGTCAGTGCTCTGTGACAGAATGCTGCTAGAAAGCCAAGAAGATCCTGTTACTTAAATTTTTCATCACAAGTTATTTGTTACTGATGTGACAGTTTTCATAGTTAGCACAGCAAGCAGCACTAGAATGTCTTTTTCTAGAGACCCTGTCTTCAGATGTGAGGGACATTTCAGTAAAACATGCAGGTGTGAGGGTGCACACACACATACAGTCACAGGAACTTCTTAGTAGCAATCCCTCCACTTACCCTCCAGGTTGGTTTTTATCTTCCAGTCTGGCTTTTCATTAAACTGCCTGTTTCACTGTTTCACCACCCTCATTGTAAAAGATTTCTTCCTTTTATCTAGTCTAAATGTCCCCTCTTTTACTTTAAACCATTATCCCCTGTCCTGTCACAACAGAACCTGGTAAATTTTGATTGGGAGGAGGTACAGGACAGGATGCCAGGGAGCCAGTCGACACATGCTGGCTATGGTCTCAGGCAGAGAGTCCTGTGCATTAAGGAAGCCTAAGGGGCTCAGCGTACTATTTGGACAAATTAGGAAGTAGTTGCATCTCCTAACTCACAACATCATTATGCAATTACTTTGGTATTTGAGGGAGTAGCGAGACTTCCTCTTTAGATCAAGCATCCCACACTGGGCAGAGATTTAAATAGATTACCAGGTTGAGATAGGATGTTAGCTCAGATGTTGATCAGGTATGATAAATCCTGTCTTTGTATCTTTCCATGACACAAATAAAGCTAGTGTTTTTCTCTCTGTGTTACTCTTTGTTTAATCTGAGATGTTAACATTGCAAATTTTTGACTTTGAAAGATTCTAAACAGTTTTGAAGCTTTAGACTGCCGTTGGAAAATAGAGTTTTCTAAAGACGACGCTCATTCTTTTGATAACAGATGAGTCAGAGAAGAACATAGGCATGGGCTTCTTGACGGTAAACTTATATTAATAGAACTTCCTTGTTTGAGAAAAATCCTCATAACTTCAAAAAGAGATGCTGGCCCAGTTGAAGTAAACACTCTCAAGTGCCCGGATATGACTAGTTTGGGATAGAAAAGGTATTGGTATTAGAGATAGTTCAGCTCAGTGGTATCAGAACAGCTGCAATGAGCCGTGCAGCATTTCAGGATACTGAAGTGCACTTCAGTGCTTATTCCTAGCAAATGGCATGGAAACAATTCTTGCAAAATGTGGAAGGATACAGTAAGGTACTCTGAATTGCCAGATGTATGATCTTTATGGACTATAGCTTTTAGTTTGGCTAGAACATTATGACAGTGAAAGCGAAAAGAAAATACTCTCTTGGGGAATCGTGAGCTATCTAATCATAACTAAGAAAGTTAGAAAATGTCTACACTTAATTGCTACTTTATTTGCATACAGACTAGAAGGTCAAATTTTTAGAGAAGGTCTGACTCTTGGCTGGGGTAGAGACCGTCAATGAAGGCAAAAATACAGCACTTTTATACTTTACCAAAGCACTGAGGTAAATTTATAACTGTGTGAAGGGGTTTATCCCCATGCATCACTGAAATCAATGGGACTAGGACTTGAAACACTGGAAGGGCTGGCCTGGTCTGGTCATTAAACCTAAGAAACAGGAAAATGAGATAGATATGTGCTCAATTGTACTCAGGATTATACACTTCCTTATAATGCTGATCGTATATTATAATAAATAAATAAATAAATAAATAACATCCCAGCATTTGTGCTTCCTTTTTCTACTTTTTTTTAATCAGAAATTAATAGTCTATGGCATTCCATGTGATTTCATTTGTAAAATCTCTGTTGGAAATCCCAAACATATGGGAAGGTCCTAAACAGAAAATCCTAATGACTGTATTTAACTACATTTATATAACTGACACGGGAAAATGTTCCCAGTGATTTTCAAATTAAACTTTTCAAGCCAAAGAAATGGGGATGTAGAAACAGTGTTAGTAAGGAAACTGGTTAACTGCCTTCCAGTGGAGACTTACTACCCGTCCTCAACTATGTATTACATGTAGTAATTCCCATATGCATGTAGTGAAAAGAATAAAAGATGGGAAGAGCCAGGAACACAAAGAAAGTTATTTTACAGATTATGCAACTCATTTGTTATGCCACCTGGGACCCTGCGTGTCCCACATATGTACCTTAGTGTACCAAAACATTTTGGAATTTTTTCATTTATGAATAACAACATAAAGCAGATTAATTTTTATTTTACATGGAAATGTCCATAATTGAAAGTCAAACTTCAGAGGACAAACACTACAAAGACATTTGGCTCAGAGTTCATTGTTTTATATAATTCAAACCTATTTCATAAACATCTGCTGAGTCACAAAAGAAAAAAAAAAAAAAAAAAAAAAAGTAAATTACATACAGAGCAAAAATAAAATCAAACAGCCCGTCTCTCGGCTGTTACAGGATTGTTCTTTACACTCTCTGCTACAGTCCACTTCATTATCATCAAAAAGAGCAGTTAATGTAATCTGAATTCCCTCTACTACACATTCTGCATTTAAGTGGATCTAACAGTCGTGCCTAAATATTTTGCTATTTTAGATCAACTCCAAAGTGACTTGTGTCCTCCTCTCTGCTTCCCCCAATTTAATACAGCTTAAAGGGGCATCTTCAGGGGATAACACATGTCCTTCGTGAGGATCCTGACATTTGACATCAACCGTCTGCACCAAAAATACTCTACAGGGTATGCTACACTGAAATCTGTTCCTTTATGTATGTAATTACTTATGTAATGCTGTTTCTTTAGTCCTATTTAATGCCTTTTACATATGCCTTGTGAGACAATAAAACACAAATAAGCATCTAAGAACATTTAGGGATTGAAATAAGCTCGCTTCTCAATATGAACTTTCTTCCCTGCCCCCGGGGTTTTAACAGCTCTGAACAGCTTGCTAAACTGGATTCACACCTTTTCTTCCTTTTTCTCTCCAGGCTTCTCTCCACTGTGTCTTGGGTGCAAGACCCTCATTCCTCCACCGAGGACTTGTTCACTGATTTTTAGATTTTCTTGCTATTAAATCCAACAGATGTGGACAACTGGGGAAAATCGATGCTAACTTCTCATTTCTTTCTTTGTATCTCAGTCTGTTGGTTATTTGCATACATTGTCATGGAGCTGGTTTACAACAATGACTGTCCTCAATGGCACATTGCAGCAGATTTGCATGAATAACAACGACAAGCAGTGAGGGCTCACAAATGGCTTTGTTTGCTAATTTGTAATGTGGAGGTCAGATATAATGGAATCTGACCTTTGAGGGTAAGAGGAATTGCCCATATGCTGTTCCCAGATCCAGAAACAAAAGCTCTACACATGAATTGAAACTATTGTTAAACCGCTGTTACATGGAGAACACTTGATTCTTTATTTCTTTGTTTATTCTGTAAGCTTTTTTCTCAAAACTTGGTTACATTGGTGCAAACTGCAACCAAGATCTGCTCTAACTTGGAAGCTCTGTCTCAGCTGAGATGAAAAAAAAACCATAAAAAAGACCAAATTGTTATAGGAAATTCCAATTATTTTTTCAGAAGCTAAAAGCAGTCAAGAATGCAAAATGTCATTTATCCAAGAGAAAATATAAAATTTAAAATTAAAGCATTATAAAAGGTATTAACATTTTGTGTGTTTTCTTCAAGGACTATTTTTAGGTACTGTTTCACTGGCCGAGTATACTTTCATTGGTATCATTTCATTCTTGGAGTAAAGGTAAGACTGCCCTTTGAAAGAAGTAACAAATGTGTTAACAGAACGGCCACACAGAATTGTCCAGTTTCTACAGACAGACTTTGTGAAAATATTTTTTAGTTTAAATCGATATTAAGTGGAACTCTGAAACTCAAATCATAGCTGACTAGTTACAGTTTATAGAATTGCAGATTTGGACATCAGAGGACATTATGGCCAGTAAAATAACAATAATTGTTACAACAAATTGTTACAACAGCAACTGTGGGCGTCAAGTAGAGGGGGACAGTCTCTTTTCAGTGGTGCCCTGGGATAGGACGAGATGTAATGGTCACAAACTGGAACACTGGCAGTTCTACCTCAACATGAGGAAAAACTTCTTCACTGTGAGGGTGATGGAGCACCGGAACAGGCGCCCAGAGAGGCTGTGGAATCTCCTTCTCTAAAGACTTTCAGGACCTGCCTGGATCTGCTCCTGTGTGGCCTGCTCTAGGCGTTCCTGCACTGGCAGGGGCAGTTGGACTCAATCTTCATAGTTCCCTTCCAGCCCCTACCATTCTACGATTCTATGAACTACCAAACTGTATCAATACTGAGGAGAAGAGAAATTTTAAAAGTTTTACAAAGCTAATTTCAAGGTATTTAATATAAAAGTTGACTGAGAGTCACTTGAAATTCAGGACAAATCTAATTAGGACTACATTTCCAAATAGTTGTGAACCTGTGAGCAAAGTACACTGAAGTTACAGTTCTCAAAGTAAGAAGTTGCTTCATTTTGCTCAAGTGCCTTTAATGTATCCTGGAATAGGTTAATTTCTTTTTGATTTTTTTTTTTAATTATTAAAATTATAGACCCCTTAACTTTATACAGGCTATTATTCTGAATATTATAGACCCCTTAACTTTATGCAGGCTGTTATTCTGAATATTAGGTAGAAATCACTGGTTATAGAAAAAATGGAGTTTGAATATCAAGGCTTGTAAAATTGCATATTTAAATTTTGACGTGGCTGATTTAGTCCTTCTTATTTTTTTCTGTGTAAGTGAAATAGAGTACCATTTAGCTTATCATATGGATTATCATGTAAATTACAATTTGGATTTAATATAATCAATTCAGATGTCTCTGTTTCATATGGATAGCACTGGACTTTTCCCATGGTGTTTGACATGTGTGTTAGGGTATGTGGATGTTCCTTTCCTTGGCCTACTTTCTACAGGGAATATAGGGGATAGGGGAAGATATAGAGGACTCAAGAGTGAAGAAGTGAATTTGAGCCTGGAAGAAGGGGGAAAGGATAAGGGAAGATGTTTTTAGTTTTGCATTTGATATTCACCACTCTATTCTTAACAGGCAATAAATTAAATTAATCATGGCCAAGCTGAGTCTGTTTTGCCTATGACAGTAACTGGTAAGTGATCTGCCCATCTTTATCTCAGCCCGTGAGCTTTTCCATCTTATTTTCTCCTCCAGTCCTGTTCAAGAGAGGGAGTGAGAAAGCATCTGGATAAGCACCCTGCAGCCAGCCAAGATCAACCCACTACACGCAGTAAAAGAAGGTAGTGTCCACGGTAACTCATTTCATTAACTATTCCTTGAAGAAGTGCTGGACAGTCATTCGCCATTGTAGGTTTCTTTTGGGAGTGCCACCGTGTCAGTGTTCTCCAGATCTTGTACAGTCAACTCCCACAGATCCAGCAATGACTCAGGATTTCTCAAAATAAGGTAAATTCTGTGCTAGGATGTCTTCTGAGGAAATCTGCAATTTGTAGATGCACATATTTCTGGGGGTTTTTTCAACAATACATGAAAATGGTGTGTTTCCAAAATACGAACATTATTTCAATACCTTGCATCTTTCATAATATTTAGAGCCTCTTAACCCAGTCCTAGGATGGCAGCTAAAGTAGCATGCAGAGCTTAAATGGGATTTCAGACATCAAAAAATGCAGAAAACTTTTTACTATCTTCCAAACATCAAGTCATTGACAAAAGAATACTTGAATGTAACTGTGAGCTTTTCTGAATGGGAGGAATTGCAAATTCTTTTGAAGACCCTTGATCCTAAGAAAGTAAGAAGAGAATTGCTATAATTCTTTCAGTGTTTAGTCTCACTGAATTTATATAAAGAAAAGCACAGCTGAAGAGCACTGGAAGAAGCAGCTTGGTGGCAGTAATTTTCAATAAAATGGGTGGTGATGCGAGCAGAAGCATTAAACATTTAGATAGTATCTTTGATAAAGGACAAACATGGATAAATAAGGTCATAACTTATACAAATTTGCAGAAGAAAAAACGTGGCTTTGTATTCCCAGTACTGAAGGATATTGTTCAGAGGTACAGGATTTTTCCCATCTGGCTGGTGGCTCCTCTCTTGGGGTTCTTCCAAAGCTCTATCCTCAGTTTATGTCTTAGGCACTTCATTAGTGTGGCAAACAAGAAATTAAGAAAGCTTTTGAAAGCTAATATCCTGATACCAAAAAGTACTTTTTCAAGTATTTTGTAATGGCAGAGAAGAGTATATAGCTCAGAGTGTCTGCAGCTTCTGCTTTCTGGTAGCACTCAGCCTGACCTGGTGGACAAACATCAGACTCTAGCAGATAATTGTTAAATACCCTCCCAAACACTATGCGTTTACAAGGTAAGGGTAGCAGAAGATGTGATAGCTGCTAACTCACAACTGGAATTCATCCCAGTGATGACATGTAGTTTGATTTTGCAAGCTCAGCATCTCCTACCCTATATTACACTAGGTGATATGGCAACCAGAGAGCTACAATTCATGGTAGTTGGTTTGTTTGGTTTGGGGTTTTTTTTTTGTAAATACAGAAGAACAACAAACATTTCTGATGTTTCTTCAATCTAGCAAAAGTTTTAGATATCCAAAGAAATGTATTAAGTTCTTTAATACTGGACGGCCAGACAATATGTCTCTTCTGTAGAACCATTTTCTCTGGCAATTTGAGGAAGCCACGAGAAGTTTTATTACGAACAAACCACCACAAAATGGCCTACAGATGAGAAGAGAATGCAGATGGTTGCTGGGTAACTGGACATTACCAACTCAGCCAAGACTCCTTTCTCATTCTGTGAGACTGCCCGTTTCACACTCGTGCCTAATGCTACTGCTAATGTTCCTCCTGACTTTCCTTTTTACACTGATGTGCTCTCTCCAGGTGCCACTCCTCGCAGCGCTTAATGCAAAATGATCATCTCTGAAATGAAAAACTCTGCTCTCTGGTGATCCTTGCCACGAAATAAGACAATACTGTGACAAACTCCCCAGAGACTAAACAAAGCATCTCACTCTATACCACAGCGTCATCTAGCAGAGTGACCTCTGCCTGAAAGCAGGCTGAGGACTTTGGGTTTTCTTCTTTTCATTACTATCTTGACAGCAGGTGCAAGAGAGGATATTTATGATTGGAACTACAAATATGATCTTGAACCTTGTCAGATAACAACACACTTAATTCTTAACACTTTAGCAATGAAAACAGCACCCTTTTCAAACAGATAGCAAAAAAAAAGAGCACAATTTTGCAAAAAGTTTCTTGGCTACAAAATTTTGCAATAATATACTTCACAATTTTGCAGAATCAGCTTTCTTTTGCTGTACATTTCTTCAAGATGGTTGATATAAATGAATTTGGAACATAAAGTAGATTTCCTGGAAGCTTTAAGAACTGCTCCCCTCCAAAATCCCCCAACCACTTAGTTTCTTTGCCGGCATAAGACCTAACTACAACTCTTGGAAGAGCCTTGTCATGAAGAAAGCAAATTTAGCTATGTAGAGACAGAACAGCTGAGTAGCTTGTATCTATATTTGATTCTGTGCTTCTAGACAGTTAAAAAAAGTCCAAACCTGATGCTTACACTGTTAAACTTTTCCCACAGTTTTACAAGAACTGACAAGGTCACAGCCTGAGGTAGTATGGTTGCCAGATGTCACACCATTAGTTACAATCTTAGACAGAATAGGTGTAAGTAGGGAGAAGCAAGACTTAAAATAACTCTTCAGCTAATGTTTTTTCCTGCCAATGCTCTTCTAACAATGTAAGCACAATTTCTTACTTCATAGTGTTAGGTGGATCTCTATAATTTTATTTAACAGAAATTAAGTATTTAACTCAACTTATGTGGAAAAAAAATGTAGCTATTTATCCTGTACAAAGTGTGGTTTTAATTAGCAGGCTTTTCATAGGAAAAAAGCCCTTGGCCATGTCAAATCCTGCCAATGACCAATGATTTCTTTGAACTGAACATTTGCACAATCATTTTCAGATATATTTGTTATCCATTTCACTTTAATATATTGCATTCAATGGAAAGCATAGGGTTTGTTTTTTTTTCAAGCAGAGGCAATATTTTTTCAGAACACCTCTCTTACCTTTGAAAGTCACTTTCTCATACTGGGATGCACATAAATAAATCATTACCTCACTTCATTGGCTTTTGATGTAAGTTTTCTACAGGTCATTCCTCACTGAATGAAAGCTATATATCTTTAGTAGCAAGCTTGGTAATGTCAAGATGATGGTGGTTAGTTGTTCTGAAACTTCCAAAGAGAAACTGGAAAATTGCAAGTGATTTTCTATACTTTTGCTTTTGTTCAGCCTGTCTCTCTTGGACTCTATTCTTAGTTCTCAAATAAGGTTTAGTATGGGGAACTATTTTACCTGCTAAAAGTTTTCTAGAAGTTGCTCTTCATTACAAAACAAAGTTACAGTTACTAAAACAAGCAGATGAAATGTTCTTCTATAAGAAAATTAGTGATGCAAAAAGAAGAAAATAACTCATACAGAGAAATGAATATGTGAAATATATATGTCTGTACCTGTATGCTGTTTGCAAAAAACTGCTGATCTTTATAGTGCTGTATTCAACTAATTCTATGTACCCGAATAGATACAGAATCATAGAATCATTTAAGTTGGAAAAGACATTCAAGATCATCAAGTCCAACCATTAACACTACTCTACATGTCCACTGCTAAAACGTGTCCCTAAGCATCACATCTACAGGACTTTTAAACACAGCCAGGGATGGTTCCCTGGGCAGCTTGATCCAATGCTTGACAACCCTCTCGCTGAAAAAATTCTTCCTAATGTCCAACCTAAGCCTCCCCTGGTGTAACTTGAGGCCTTTTCCTCTTGTCCTATCACTTGTTACTTGGAGAAGAAACTGGTACTCACCTCTCTACAACCCCCTTTCAGGTAGCTGTAGAGGTAAAGGGACAAAAAAAACCATTGAACAGTATCCTACCACATAACTACTATTTCCCCTCTGTTTTGCAGCAGAATGGTGGAGGCCAAGGTGTGACATGTCACAGCGTGGCTAGTGCTGTTATGCCAGAGGACTCAGGAAAATATATACTGCCTGGTATGGATCTGATGCAGTGGAAGATGCTGGACAAGAAAGTAAGTCTGTAAATCGTTGTACCCGATCACAAAACCCACATCCAGCCAGAGGTGTTTAATACAGAAAAGTCCATAAAAACATCAATTCCTCTTCCAACGTGCTCTCCAAATCATCCCTAACCAGGCATATGAGAAACCTCTAGCACCGGAAACAATAAAGATTGTGGTATTATTGAACCGTATAGCTGAACTTTCAAATAAGGAAATGAGCAAGACTGGCTTTGTAACACTTAAAACTATTAAATATTATTGCTCTTTGATGTGTTTAAGTCTGGTAGACTATACATAACAGTATCATTCACCCTCACATAGAGCAGCATCATTAAAAATTCAGGCCAAAGTCACAGAGCAAGAAAAGAAAAAGGAAAGAAGAGACATCTTGTAAATAGACTGACCAATGTAATATGTTCAGTGACGTAGCAAAGGAATTAGCCCATGTATGAGACCCTGGTAGACCACTGCATGTAAGTAAATAGTTGTTCTGTGCCTGTTTTCATATGGTGTTCATTAGAAACACAAAAGAAGCGCCTCCAGCAGTCTTTCCTTAGAAGCAGACAATACCGCTTTTGTCTTTTGAATCTGCATGAGAGTCACAGGCTGGAAAAACATCTAAGTTTCCCCTGTGAATTAACGATATCTAAAAATAACAAGACTGAAATATGTTTTGATTATTAGATGAATGCTAAAGTGTAAGTAATGCTCTATTAAATTTCTTTCTTAGAGAAAAATGACCCTTTTCAGATGCATCGCCTGTTTGCTTAGGGCAATCATACTAAGAAACGTAACAGTAAATTATCATATAAAAATTAAACTTTGATAGGAAATGGTTCCTTAGAGAGCTGGTGAGAAATACCTGCATATACAGTCATGATTTGTTATGGAGGGATCTAGTGACTCACAGGTTAGTGATAGGTAAAGCAGTAAAAATTACTACAGAGGAATAAAGTCACCATAGTGATTATCTTATGTGCCAGTAATGTGAAAGTTCTCATGGCAAGGTTTACATTCAGTTTCTGTTGCACCAGTGACCCATTAGTAAATGATTGCCTAGAAACAGACTCTCCGCTAATATCAATCAGTGTAATTTCACTGAAATGAATCAATTTTCATCAAAGATCCTCCACTTAGCATCCCTCCACAAGCAGACTGGAAAATCTGAAATCACTGAGCATTCCCAGAAGAGTCCTCCCCTGGCATAAAGTGAGTAGTTAAAGCTATTTTTTATGTTTATGAATGAGGTTCCTTCTAGAATCCCTTACAGGATTTTTCCTATAAAAGCTTTAGAGCTCATACCAGGTAGGGAAGATAAATTCAGGAGCCAAAAGAGGAGCAGTCAGATGAAAAAAATACTCTGAAAAGCTGTCTGCTGCTACTGAAGTGCTGTTGAACCTTGGTCAAAGCACAATGCCTTCAACTCATCCTTTGGTTGTCTTGCAAAAAATAATCTTAATTACAACCACTTAATCTTAACCAAGTGGTTCTTCCAAGCAGCAGGTGCTGTTCCCTCTCCCTCTTCTCCACAGCAGCATCTGTAACAGCAGCAATAGTCTCTGCCTATTCTGTCTTGATTTAGCTGATCTCTGTCCTGCTCTTCCTCCTTCTGCCACTGAAATATGGCCTTCTGGGGCAGGCAGAGGAGGACAAGTCCTATAATGGACCAGGAGAGGACAGGCAGAAAAGACAGACATTTGCCCACAGAGTTGGGATAAGTTGCAGCCCACGGCAAAGATGAAGGTCAAAGTAATGGGAAAACCAATGTTTCCATTGCTGCAAAGTGAGAGTGAAGGTGGTAAAAGGGAGTGGCTAGCAAGTAGGGAAGTCCTAATGCCCCAACTTTTACTGTTGTAGAGGTGGGACTACCTGTAATACACAAAAGACTGTTTTAAGGAGCATTTGCACCCCATGTCACCTCCTATACTGCAAACAGTACAGCTGCACTGGGAACCAGGCTGACAAAGTGATCTGCAGGAAACAGGACATCTGCAAATAATAAAGAGTTTCTTAATTTTATTTTAATTTTGTTACCTAGATTATTTCCTCAACCTGTTCTCTGTGCAGCTGCATAAACCATCACCATAGAAGAGCGACGAGGTTGTGCAGGGATGGGAAGGAGCAGCCCCAGGAGGAGGTGCAGGGATGCTCAGCAGGGCAGCAGCAGTTGCCAACAGAGAAACCTCATCTGGTGTGACTGTGGGCTGCTGAGAAAAGAATGATCCTGCTCTTCCCCTTTCCCACCCAACCTAGTACAAGATCTAGCAATCACCTGTCATTGTGAGTTGGATCAGCTTGTTGATCTGTCAAAAAACTAACCCACCTCCTTCCCTGTCAGACCCTGGGTGTGGTTCAAGGATTGAGTCAATCCTCCCTTGCAGCAGCACAATCTCCAGGGTCAGTTCAAGGGAAGCATCAGGGACACATGCCAGGAGTGGAGAATGAAGATATGTTTGCAGATTAGATGTAATATGACACAGCAAATCACACACAGCACTGTAACTGGTTTCAAAATGACAGTCCTGCTTATGGGTGTTGGTTTTGCATTACACAAAGTACAGACTGGGCAGGAGATTAAATTGACCACATCTTCTGAAGGGTGCCCTCTTACAGCCTGACATGGGCAGGCTCAAGGAGGAGCTGCAAAAACCCCATCACAGAGACTATACAGGCACAATTGCAGTAGTATCTTTGCGAAAAGAAAAAGAAAAAGAAAAGAAAAGAAAAGAAAAGAAAAGAAAAGAAAAGAAAAGAAAAGAAAAGAAAAGAAAAG
>JAAGNO010011929.1:25818-37202 GCA_033439905.1 Ceryle rudis
GAAAAGAAAAGAAAAGAAAAGAAAAGAAAAGAAAAGAAAAGAAAAGAAAAGAAAAGAAAAGAAAAGAGAAAAGAAGAAAAGAAGAATAGTTTGATTTTACTTAAACAGATAATCCTAAAATGCTTCCTTCATCACTAACTCAAGTCGAAAAGTTTCCTCCCACCACACACACACACATCCCCATCCCACATACAAGTACTATCAGCCACGAAGTTTCTCTTGGTGTTCAGTAAGACTGGAAAAAAGTCTACAGAACTAGCCTGTTTATTGATAATGAAGACTTAAAATAGAGAAATAGAATTAGTTGCCAAACATCGCAAGTTTATGAGAGATGGATATTGTCAAACTAACAAAACTTTTTTTGAGACTAAGGTTTGTCTGCTAAGTGAAATCACTGAATCATAGAATGGTTTGGGTTGGAAGGGACCTTTAAAGGTCATCTAGTCCCAGAGACCTGTCCAACCTCAATTTGAAAGTTTCCAGAGATGGGGCCTCTACCACCTCTCTGGGCAACATGGGCCAGTGTTGTACCACCCTCAGCAGAAAAAATTTCTTCATTAGATCTACTCTGAATCTTCCCTCTTTTAGTTTAAAACCATCACCCCTTGTCCTGTCACAACAGGCCCAGATAAAAAGACTTTCTTATAGGCCCCCTTTAAGTCTGAAAGGCCACAATAAGGTCTCCCTGGAGCCTTCTCCAGGCTGAACAACCCCAATTCTCTCAGCCTGGCCTCACAGCAGAGGGGTTCCAGTCCTCTGATCATTTTTGTAGCCCTCCTTTGGACCCACTCCAACAGATCCATGTCTTTCTTGTATTGAGAAACAGTATTATTATGGCACTTACCTTACTATCAAATAAGTCTTTGATTAAGATTTAATACACCTAAAAGAAAACGTTGTGATAATGAGTAGATTGAGTCTCACTGAAATGATATATTTAAGGACAGTTTTTCACTTACAATGCTGAACCTGAACACTCTGGCTAAAGGAGCTTAACTGCACCACAGTCAGTATTTAATGATACCAATTTAACTAAGAATGAACAACGGCCAGCAATAATTTGGTGAGATGAGCAATAGATGGAAGAAATTTCTCAAAAAAAATTTAGACCAGGTTAAACAGAGCATTATGACAGGAGCAACTGCCTCTTCTAACACAACAAAACCCAGCCATTTCTGTTTACATTAATTCGGTTTTTATCGTCCATTTAGCTAATTCTGATGCTTTTAATAAAATACAGTAGCTTGACTTCCTCTGAATCTGAAGCAGGAAGATTTTAGAATGAAGTCAAATCAATTTTGCCTTGAGATTATTACAGGAAGGGTTTAATATTCAGTAGTTTGTATAATACCACCATTCTAGATAGTACTGAAGCAAGAGTGAGGAAGCCACAGTGGTCCTGAAGTGAAAGGCAATTTTGCTAAAGATTTAAATGGAATAAAGACTGTTTGGGACTTCCCACTATACAAAGTTAAATGCTGATTGATGCTTAAGTATCTACCTTTAGTTGTCTGCATATAAAAATTGCTCCCACTAGGTATACTGTTACCTATTACAAGTTTTTTAAAGCATTTTCTTCTTTTTATCAAACATGGTTATCATCATGAAAAAAGTAGTATTCTACATTTGTTGATGTGTTCTGTAACTGTTTAGCATCAGTGTTACATAGTATGTTTTTTAATAACTTCATTTCACTAGCTTTTGTTTCAAATTAGACAATTAGAGATTTTATTATTTTTCATGTATGATAAAATAGCCTTTCTGGTGTGATCATAGAGAGATTGCAGAGTATTTTTTGTAGCTGTTGAATACTATTTAAATCAACATTCCTCAATTTCAGCTCTTCACTTTTGCTAAGTATCCTTCAGCTTTACAGTGATTAATGTTTTCCATGCTGCCTATCAACATATTTATAAAACCAAGAGAATGTTTTATTTACAGCAAAGCTATGATAAAGATGAGTCATGAAATAAAAGAAATTCTGCACTAAGAAAATCCTAACAGAGCAAGGGAGGATATTTTTTATCAAAGTCTTCAAGACCCATGAGGCACCTAACTGATGTACATAAGTGCCCTTTAGGTCTTTGAAAATCTGCCCTGAACACATGCTACTTAGTAGAATGACATTGCTTCCATCAAAAGCAGCATTTTTTTTCCTGAAGCAAAATTTTATATCCCGCTAAAGACTGGTTTTTTACCCACAGAGGAGACTGTGGTTTTGTATTCACTGTGTGAGCACATTTTGCAAACATATCAACCTACTTTTTCTAAAAGAATAGACTTATTTATCAGGTTCAGCTAAAAGCCCTCAGTCCTGGGGTTTAAGATTATCTAATCCTTAGTGTTGTCTTTTCTGATGTAGATTTTAGTAGTGTATTGAGAAGCACATTTCAATCCACTGCATTTCCAGTGGGAAGAAAATGCTACAATGTTATTTTACATCAGTAATAATTTCCAGCCCTGGAACAGCACATTACATATTAAGCATTGCTCTGCTCTTTGATACAGTTCCTGAAATGACTGAGAGCTGTGATAGAATCTTCAGCATGTCCAGGTTGTAGACACTAAGTCTTTATTTTTCTTTCAAAAGCTACCCCAAGTCACTTCTATCTGGAGCAGAGTAGAATGATTAAGAAGAGCTTTGCTGTGCTATAATCACAGTGACAAAATTTACTGTTTCATAAATAAAATTCAGAGGAATGCTTAAGGGACCT
This sequence comes from Ceryle rudis, assembly GCA_033439905.1. NCBI lineage: Eukaryota > Metazoa > Chordata > Aves > Coraciiformes > Cerylidae > Ceryle > Ceryle rudis. The sequence continues at coordinate 28,533 of JAAGNO010011929.1, forward strand.
GCAAAGCTTTTGTGGAAGAAGAAGGTTTACACAAAAGGTCATTCACCTACTACTACAACTCTGTCTTTGGTCATCTAGTAACAGACAAGCTGACAGAATATTTCCTGGTTGTTTCGCATACTGAAAACAAGCTACAAAACCAATCATAATCTGAAGATTTTTCACCTTTTTTATTTTGCTTCTGAAGTTGTGAAACATCATCTTGTCCTCTAGTTTTAGGTGTTCAACGTACATTTTGTGATGAATTTGACAAACTAATTTCTGAAGAACAACCCAAATCTAATGAACTGATCCTCCTCACATTTAAATGCAGACTATATTTCAGTGGGGCTCTAACACTTACATAAAAGTCTTCATAAATGTTCTCGGGATGCTTTTGAAGATGATATGCAGAGGCACAGTGGGCTATGTCCTAATGAATGCAATGTCAGGATCTTACAGTGCTCTGACTTGCAACCAAGCTCTATCAAAAATAAGGAGTGTGGTCACTGGGGGCTTTTCCAGCCCACCTTGCCAGTCAGCTTCACCTTTACTGAGAGATTAGCAAATACATAAAGAACTAATGTTGAAAGCTCCAACTTCAATGAGAAAGTAGATTTAATGTCAATATTTTACTACTTGTTGGGACAACAGTAATAAAATAGTTTTTTGCAAAATTTTAGAAGTTGGCACTGTTGACTTCTGTTTGAGAGATAAGACTTTTCGTTTTTGAGAAGAAACATCTTCAAACATGCATGCTTAGAGTACATTTAGAAACAAGTTCACAGATTATGTCTTCTGTGTGATCCACTTTAGAAAGCAGCTCATTTTATATTGACTATTTAACAGATGTCAGTTATTGATAGTTTTAATTTGCAAGTAATGAAGACCATGTTTGAACTTGTGACCTAAATGTAAAAAGTTCCATATGAACTTCTGTGATCCATCTAGATTTAAATACTGTTTCTTCAACAACAGGAGGTTTTATTGTAGAAGGCTGTGACTGGTATTGCTTGACTGATACAGCCCAAAGGTTTATCTTGTTTTGTTTTTTTTTACTTTGAACTTTGGAAGTATAATAAATATGAGAAAAATTATTTACAAACTATGTTCAATTAAGCCTAGCAGCTGCAGGTACACCCTCTAAAGATAAGCTCTTGAGAATCAAAAGTATTGGGGCAACTCTTGATCTAGCTGAAAGTACATTGCGTAACGATAAGGCCCTGAGAAATAAGAATACTGGAGCAGCCCTGGATCTAGCTGAAGTCAGTGGGAGTTCAGAAATCAAGAGAAATTGCTCGTGGCATTACAGGCACAGCCTTGCAGTGTTGAAGTGAACATGGATCTTTTCTGTGAACTGGAAGGAAAGAACAACCAAACAACCAAGGCTGGACAAGAACTGCTCAGCTGGCACGGTGAAATCTGCTGACTTCCTGCAACCATACATTTCTTTTAGGGGGCAGGGCTTGTTTGGTTTTTTTTTAATACGATTCTGACCATGAATTGAGTATTTTTTTATGCTTTAATGCATGTTATTGAAAGCACACTCTTAAGAAGTATACTGAAAGGAACCTGTTTGACCTTATTTTTCATAACTAAGAAAATGGCAACATGTAAAGCCAAGAGGAACCGTTAGTTGTTAAACAGAAAGTAGAAAAATCTAGGCACACCTGCTCCTACTGTTTTTAGACATCTTTAATCTACTCATTTGTAGTGTAAATTCTGACTTGATATCTACACTTTGCTATCTTTTACGTGGTCTAGTGAACTAGGTATGATTCTTGATGTCTAACCAACATTTATTTTTTAGTTTTTTCATAAATTCTAGCTACAGCTGTGTGCTTCATCCTCATACATCTCCAACAGGAGCTGGCTGAAAAAAAATGCACCTCTTGAGCTTTCAAAAATATTTTTCCCTGGGAAAAAGTAAAAGGTAAGGCATCTTATAGCTCCTTTTAGGTTTTTTTTTTTTATTCCATCCTTTATTCCCCCTTAAAGATGACAAAATAAACTGCTTCTTCTCCTTTTAAGCAGTCCTGCTCAAGAACAACAAAGTTCTGACAAATAGACTTTCTTATTTTAAAATGATTTGGTTTATATTTGAAATGTTGTGGGCACACTTTTGTCATGAACTCTGCCCTGAAAAAAAAAACAGTTTAAATGCAACATTTTCTGGACCAGTTTCACCTCCAAGACAGGGAAACCAGGAAACAGAGGCACTGAGGAACACATGCCTTTGCCACAATCTCAGTCAAGCCACATAAACCTCATTTGATCCTCCAGGCCTATGTCAAACCCCAAACCAAAAGTTCAGAATGTTTAAGGACTGGAAAGTGACATCTGGAGTTGTTTTAGTTTGTCTTTGGCACTTGCTGTCCAAAATGATTGCCTCTTGCTGAGCTCTATACTCCTTGGGCCAGTTGTGAATACTGAGGTATGGGCTACAAAGCCAAGCCCTGAGCTGTGTTGTAAAGAACAAGTAAGATTTTTAATAGAAACCATTTGGCTACAGAAGAGAATATAATGTTTCAAATAAAAATGTATGTATAATTTTTCAAACAGGATCTGACACCAATACCCATAAAAATTTGTACTGGACATATACTTTTACCTTTTAAGGGAAGAAACTTTACAAGTTGAAGAAGGAAGTCTCGGTGAAGTTTCTGCTCTTCTGTTACAGAAAAATGTGTGACCATAGCCTTCTATGTATATTGTTCTGATGAACTAGTGTGGGGAAAGCAATGAAATGAGACTATATGTACTCCAGTACACTGGCTTTGAGAGTACAGACTTCATATATATTGTCTTTGCTGGCTATGTCCTACTCCAGGGTAAAATCCACTAGGCCAATAAATTCGGACTAGTTATGTCAACAGTGCTTGTACAGATAAGTTCTGAGTTCTCCACCTTGCTTATCTTTCTACATCTCCAAATCTACATGACTCACCACAAACCTGAGCTAGTTTACAAGTGAATGTATAGGCAAAATAGACAATCAATGAATAAGATGCATAGGTTGACCTAACTGTATAGAGCTACTCACAAAAACTACTGTCATGATTTATTGTGTGTCGTCGATGACAAGAAAAGTGATACATTATTTCCCTGACTTTAATAGAAATCCATTTGTGAGGCCCAATTTATCCTGATTTTATTCATCTTTTGGTCCATAAACAATTAAGATTACTCCTCCCTTTCTCCATTACGCAGCAGATGAGAAGTTAGTCTTCTTGTGCTGTTACTAGAAATGTCATTTGGCTATACTGTTGTCTGCCATAACATAATTGTTAGAGAATTTTGATCGAAGAAAACTAAAGAAATGAACACCCCATCATCAACAGAAAGCTTTGTAATGGATTTAAAAATCTTCAATTCAGAAGTACTGATCAATCATTCTTAAGTGCCTCTTGAAATTAAACAGGTGAGAGTAGCACTCAAAAAGACGTGTAAATTTTAAGTAAATAAGCACTATTTTTTTATGCATAAGCATAACAGATAAAGATACAGAATATCACAACGTAACCACAGGGTGAAGTAGAGGCAATAGCACTACTCAGATTAAAACGTGACACCATTATTCGTATGTATTATGGATAGTTTATCCATAGCAGCTACAGTGAGGTCTTAATGCCATTTATACCTTAAACTGATTTCTGCAGCGCCAGTAAACAACACAAATTTAACTCCAATCTGAGACAAAGGGGGGTGAGAAAGGACTTCCTGCATACTTTGCATTGTTTTGGTGGAGTTTTTTTTTTAACACTACTATTACACTGGGTCAAGGGAAGTGACTCCAAAAAAAGGAAAAAAAAAACCCAAACCCACAAAAACCGTTGAAAATACTTTCATGAATTAACTTCTGTAATGGAAATGGAAATGACTAACAGAAAATGTGCAACAATCTGTAAGAAAACAAAGTGGACCAATCAATGTATGGTGTCTGAAACCTATAAATGACGATGTGATATATAAAGATTTCTAATTCATATTATAATATAGGAATATAAACATACAATATTATCTTAAAAACTATCTACATTTACAAAATTATCTAATAAAAATACAGACATAAATAAAATACATCTAATAAAAAAGGACTACAGGAATGAAAAAAAATCGTAAAATTAGGCCACAGTTACCAAAACCAACCAGCAATCTACACTGATTTTGTGAATATCACTTTCCTTAAAACTCTATGATTTTCCAAGGGCATTTGAGCATTTACCATCTAAAAGATCAAGTTTCTGTAAAGCATTACAATAATTTTAAAAGTTTAATAAAATGATAACAAAATGCCCTTTCTGAATGATGCTTAACAGAAGTGGAAAAGAAGGCTTTTGTGTCCTTAAAATACAGTTACATGCCTGCAAAGAGCATTAAGAAGACAAAGGCAATAACCTCCCACCTCAATTCACGCCAAAGAGGCAGGAGGAAAGTTGTGGTTCCAAGATGATGGTGGCCTGTGCCAGGCAGGTGGGCAGCTATACAATAAAAAGTGGATATGGTGGGTGTAACATTAGCTTTGTTGTCAATGAACACTCAGAATTTAGGATTATGACCTGTCTCTCTAAACTACAGGTTTGTACATGCACAGATTGGACTCAAAAGTTATGAAATAATTCATAATTGCATTTTTTAGGAGAAAAAAAAAAGAGATAAGCATGTCAAAATAGGGGCCTCGGCCAAAGTAATTAGAACTGGACCTGGGGCTCCTGATTTTAGCAGCTCATGCAGATAAGGTCATCAGACATGAGAGATTGGACTCTTGTATGACTAAGACCAAATTTCTGGTCCTTATCATTTTGGACAAAGTGAGGTAAGTCTAGTTAGTAGTTGATATACGCAGAGAGCATTAAAACAAGATGCCTGAATGCATGAACTGTCCGATTTGCTTCAATATGTGTTTTTAAGCCAAGAAGAAATTCACCTGAGTGGTCCTGTTAATATCCTCTTCATCTGTCATCCAAGTTGCTATGCCAGTAGCACAGATAGGTGACTTCAGTTCAGTGAGAAACTGTTGCTCTTACTGGGATATGGCTGTTTACTGACACATTCAGATGGGAAAAAGTCTATCCTGAACATGAAGCAGTATTTCAAGGCTGAGCTAAGCCAAGAGCACACAGGTGGCCTGTAGAGAAGGTTACAATCCTCAACCCTCCTCCCACTTTCTTGCTACCACTGCTCAAATGCACAGTCTACCTCTTTTATTTGTGTAGGCTGCGACAGATAGTAGTCTGACAACAGGTTGAACCACATGAGCTACTGGAGAGTATTGTTTGGTTTTGCTCATTCAGTTTGTCTGTCTGCCTTGACAGACTCTGACTTCTCATAACTGCTTAATGTTAACAGTCTGAAAATGCAGCTCCTGTGAACTCTTAACAGCAACAGGTGGCAGCTCCCCATGTTGGGAATGAAAACCAAGGAACCTATTCTACTTTATGTCATGACTGATTGTTAGGTAAATGAACATCGAGAGATGTAGCTACTTGAGCTGCCTTAGAGAGGTCTAGTGAGGACTGAAGCCACTATGAAGAATATGGAAGGTGTGTAAGGACAGGAGGAGGGAAGGAGACACACAGAAGCGAAACAGAAAGGTCACTGCTTTGAGTAGCGATACTAAGTGTAGCCATATTTAGCATCATCCCTAGTGAGAAGAAAGTTCAAGTATGGAAGACAAATCGGGGTGAAAAAAACACTGAGTTTTTTGGATGACTTTCCTTCAAGTCCATAAGGTTGCCTATCAGTGCCATTTCTGCACAAAGCCTATGGATTCACTAGAGTGACAAGGGGGCAGTTTCAGACACGGGAAAACCTTTGATCAACCCACTGGCTGGAAAACTTCATAATCCAGAACCAACTTTTTTTATGATACTGTAGGAGGATGTAGAATAAGATTCCTAAGACAAAATTTCTATTTTGTCTTTATGCAATCCAGTCTACTGTAAAAGCTGCCTGTGGTAAAAGCTGGCTGCAAGTGGAAAAGCATTTTTAGCCCAGTTGGCTTCTCATATGGCTGCTACCGCTGAAGACACTGCTTAAGTTAATACTAAGTACACGTGCCAAGCAGGAATACCAGCTGGATCCTGAAAATAATTACATCTTCAAATGAATCGTAGCATGTTTGGGGTTAGAAGGGATCTTTAAAGGTCATCTAGTCCAACCCCCCTGTAGTCAGCAGGGACATCTTCAACTAGAACAGGTTGCTTAGAGCCCCGTCCAACCCAACCCTGAAAGTTTCCAGGGATGGAGCATCTCTCACCTCTTGGGCAACCTGTGCCAGTGTTTCACCACTCTCCCAGGAAAGAATTTCTTCCTTATATCTAGTCTAAATCTCCCCTCATTTAGTTTAAAACCATCACCCCTTGTACTGTTGCAACAGGCCCTGCTAAAGAGATAGTTTTTATCTTTCTTATAGGTCCCCTTCAGTACTGAAAAGCCACAATAAGGTCTCTCTGGAGCCTTCTCTTCTCCAGGCTTGGGAATTTTATCTAGGAAAAGAGGAACCTATTCTACTGGGGGGGGGGATTAGTCTTTTATTATTTATTTAATTTTCTTTCTTTCTTTCTTTGAATGCCACTGCCAACCTCAAAAGTCACTCATATTTTTCATAGTGACAGTATTGGGTTTACAAGCAAGAGTTACAATCCATTAGGTTTCAGAAATGATCCACTTGGAGCTATTCTTAGCTGTGTTTGCTATATCTCTGATAACATGTAATCACAATTGTAAAGCAAACATTTTTAATGTGAAACACTTAATAAAAACATAAATCATTCCAGAAATACCTGAAAAGACAGAACTTTGTATTTGGAAAAAAAAAAAAAAATTCTTTTTGCAACCCTTTAAGACTCATCTCCTGAAATCGTCCTGGCCTGCCAGCAACTGAGATCCATCAGACATGTAAAGAAGCATATGACCCTTGGATGAGACTCAAGAAAAGCCTTTAACTCTCAGTAAATGCCTGAGATATAAAAATGTAAATGTAATCAGGAGACATTCTGACTTCAAAGAACTTTAGCAATTAAACAATTCACTGACCTCAACCCACAAATACCTTTGATCTCAGTGGAAGAATTCAGACAGAAAGCATGAATATTCTCACAATCTCGTCAGTTTCAGCCATTTCTTTTTAACCTTGAAATCAGTAAAGCAGTTGTATAACGAGGCATACAAACAATCTCCCTGACTCTCGTGCGATTACACAGGTAAGCAAATTATGCATCTCTTTGCAAATCAGGTTGTTGATCTGCATCAGTTATATATCACAAGTGGGAAACAAAGGTAGTATTTTACTAGCTCTGCATCAGTCAGCAAATATGTCTTGCAACAAATTGTAAGACCCACATTGTCCACAGCTTTTAATTCTTCACCCCCTGCTAGTCGCTTCTGTGAGTCTCACAGATCCTAAATTAAGAATTGTTTTGTCGCTCTCGATTTAGCACTTTATTTTAGAAAAAGAGACCGGCACACAAGCAAGCAAACAGCCGGCTTGGCTGAAGTTGCTGTAGCACAGCTGATGCAACTGAAGTTTAGCGGCACTTTACTCGTGGCGATCTGTGAGGGAAAGTTAAACACAAAAATAACGCCTTTTCTCGTCTTCAAAATCATCTTAGTTTGGAACACATTTCCTTTTTTTCTCTCGCGCAGGGGGTTCAGGCCAAGGGAGGAGATGAAGCGGAGACCACCCAGGGGCGGCGGGGCAGCGACGGGCCCGGGGCGGAGAGCGGCCGGCGGTGACTCGGTGGGCTACCAGCGAGGCAATGTCCCTCGCCAAAAATAACTGGGGTGGCGGGGAAGTAGCTCCCTGTAAATTTATGAGCTTCTGTAGCCCAGGGCAGCGGTCAAAAAACAGAGTGGGGTGGGAGAAGGAGGAAGGAGCCGGGGCTAACAAAGCCCAACCGCCTCCCTCCCAGCACAGCTCCTGGCCGCCCCCCGCGGGCATCCCGCGGCTCGCCGAGCGGGGACGAGCCCAGATCCGGGGAAGGGAAGAGGCCCGGCCACCCCGGCGGGGGGCTGCGGGGCAGGTGGGCCGCGGAGGGCAGGCGGCGGGGGCGGCCAAGACAACCAGGAAGGCGGAGGGACGAAGCGGGGCTGTCCCGGACCGCGCTGCCCCCGCCGGGCTGTGCGCGGGCGCCGCAGCCGTAGCCGTTGGCAGGCGGTGGCCACCGTGGGCTCGCCGCCCCCGTGCGCCCCTCCGAGGACGGAGGGGTGGGGGCAGACGAGGCGGAGGAAGCGGCGGCGGCGCCAGGAACAGGGAGGAGGCGGCACGCCGAGGGAGGGAGCCGGAGCTGAAGCCGGGCTGGGCCCCGTAAGAGCAACAGCAGCGCCAGCTCCTCCTCCTCCTCGGTGAGTCCCGCTCCGCCGCCCTAGGAGGCTGGTCGCCGCCGATCCCGGATGACGGCGCAGGCTGGGCCGCGCTGCCGAGGTGCCCGGGGAGAGGCCCGCGCCGGGAACGGGACGCCGCGGCCTCCGCTGGGTGAGCGTCCCCGGGACAACGGGCGCGCCATGGCCCCGCTCCCCACTCCGTCTCCTCCGTGGCTGCGGAGGGTTGGAGGGGAGGAGGGAGAGCTGGGGGATGTGGACGGCACGGTTCGCGGCTTGCTCGCCGCCCTTCTCCTCAGCCGCGGGCGCGGCCTCCTCTCCCTTTGTTTGCTCGGCTCTCCGAGCCCGCGGCGGCGCCAGGCCCTGCGG
>JAAGNO010011930.1:8782-20027 GCA_033439905.1 Ceryle rudis
TTCTCCCCTCCTCTCACTTCTCTCTTGCTTGTCCTTGAAAACAAAAGTGTGATGATCTTTCTTTTGCAAGACTCATCCCAAGCCCAGTCATCCTGATGCCTCTATTATTGCTTCCGTTTCCCTACTAACTTTAAGTACCCAAATAGTGCCACCAGTAGGACATCTACTGCCAAACACGTTGTGTTGCCTCCTCCTACTCCGCAAATCGTCTCTTTACTGTTGAACTCAGCATAGCAGAGACATACAGCGCTGATCTGATCTAGCTTTGAGTAGACCATGACTCTGAAGTGACAAAGAGCTGTAATGTGGAGTGCTGTGTCCGTCTCAGTACCAGTCTGTGATGGGACTGCGTATGTCTGCAATATTTCACTGTCATGAAGAAACTCGGTAGAGTTTCTAGTTATTTTGGGTATGTCAGGTTTTAGGTTGCTAACTTGAAATCCTTCAGAGTAATGAATTTTAGAAATTTATGGGGAAAAAAAAAAAGGTGTTCACAGTGCTTCAGGTTAAGGACACCTAATTTTTTTAATCTTAAGCTAATACTATCTCTTTCTTGTAGTATGCATATAAAAGTATACAGCTAGTCTCCTGCACCAGAGCCTGTACTTCTGTACTAGAGAATAGATGGTGGGAGTTGGTAAAGACTGTGCACTAGGAAGAACTAATGCTATGCCACTGTTCTCAAGAGCAGCACTTCCATTTGCTTCTGACTGGCAGTAAGACCCCTCCTTTGTTGAAGTCTTTCTGCAATTAACTAAATTTCTTTCAGGCCATCAACTGTCTTCAGATTTTAACAGGCTGATAGGAGGAGGTGAAGAGAAAGAAGAATTCATCCTGTAACATCCCTAATCCAGGGAACATTTGGATCAGATGAATGGAGGAAAGATAAGTAAGGAAGAAGCTTATAGGTAAATGATTCAGTGGGATTCAAAAAGTAAGGAAACTGAAGAGGATCCATCTGGATTGAGTGAAGGGTGGGAAAAAGAAATACAGGAAATCTATTTTAGGGAATCAGCATTAGAACAAATAACTAGGTCACTGACTAAGCCCTGGCTTGAAGTTAGGTAAGGAAGCAGGATGTGGAAAATTACTGGACATTACAGGAGATAGCACTGAACATGATTGGTAAGAGTGTGAGAAAATGACTAAAGTTACAGATAGAGCCGTGGGGGTTGGCTGAGTTTCACAGGTGGTTAAGGGGGAGTTTTGTGAGAAATGAAACAGAAGGCCCAACTTCACAGAGGAGGTGTTCTGGGGAAGTGTTCTGGAGACCTTTGGGGGAGTAACATCTTGCAAGGCACCAGGGTAACTGCATCACTAAGACCACAAATGGCTGAGATTACCTGGGTAATGGTATCAGAATTGGCAAATTTGGGACAAAAGTAGCAAAACTGGGAGGAACGGGAAAAAAAATATTGGTGAGTATTGTGGAGGAGACCAGGGCAGAGGAAGTGGGTGGTCAAAAGGCAGGAAATGCTAAAAGGATATTAAGGTACACAGACCACAGGATCAGTGCAGCCTGGAGTATCTGTTGGGAGGCCCTGCACTTTCCTGCCATAGCTAGAGCAAGACAATAAACCAAACTCACCCCTCTGACCATATGACACAAGCAAAATCTCCTTCTGCACCAGTAGCAGTGAGGCAAGCAGTGTGTTTTCTTGGGGTGCCATGGAACCACCCTCCCAGATCATGTGGTTCTCCTGGTATCACCATGGTAGTGCCCAGTCCAGGTCTGCCAGCATCCACAGCTGCCTGCCACTCCCTAACAACAACATAACCGATGAAACTAAAAAGTACTTTTGCATTTAACCTGCAAAATTTTCACTGGCTCAAAAAAAAAAAAAAAAAGCACTAAAACTGGCAAAATGTTTTTCCAAAGGTGTTTTTTTTTTTCATAGAAGAAATAGGTGAACATTTAGAATTCTTTCCAAAGACAGAATTGTGCTCTTATTGTCCAGAGGATATGTAGTTTTTATCAAGAATAAAAATAGTTGTAACAACTCATTAAAAAATTTAAAAAGCCCTCAGAGGAAAAATACTTTTGCACAACTGTTAAGAGACCTATGGGGCTTGAAAGAAACAACTATATTTTTCACAGTTCACTAAATTCATTGTTCTTTAGTTCTCTTACTTGTAGAGCCTTTTCAGACAGAATTTTGGTACCTTTAATAAACTGGGCAGCAAGGAAGAACTCATCCCTTTCTTCGGTCTTCTGATCTCTGTACCTCTCATTTTCGTAAGTCAAATGATTGTGTAATCCTGAATAGTGGTACAGACTTAAAAATGTCACCTAGGATCATCCTGTGATCATCATTGTGTCTCTGAGGAATTCTGCCTTTGACATCGTATGTAAAAGATTTATTTCTATCTAACTGGAGAATGACACATATACAGACTCCTCTTGAAACCTCCACAGCTAGTTACATTTTTAACAGTATCTCTAACTCTGAAGTACCGGACACATCAACCAGATACTTATTGTCTTTAATGAAATATTACTTTTTGTACTGTCGTGATAAAACTTGAAGGTTCGGATTCCAGCCCCCTCCCGAGTACCACTTTTTCTCTTATAAAGAATCTGGTCAAATTAAGTATTTGTCTCTTGGGAGGGGGCGGAGGGAAGCAAGCACAAGTGCAAACATATTCAATTTTTTTTTGCTACATCAAGACTTCTTTAACTATGTGAAAACTGACAGTTGTCACAATTCAGAGTAATAGTTTCCAGCATATAAATGACATAAAAGAGTAGTGTATCCTTCCTATGGTGGTGATTGCAAGGTCACACAGAAAGGATGCAGTTAATCATGCAGCCTCTTCCAGGCTCAAAAAGCACACAGGTTTCTACCCAGGGCTGCTGGCAGAGGGGCAGTGTCAATGTTCACGGGGGACTGATGCAGCAGGGAGCTGCAGTATTGCCAACCTGCCTGAAGAGCCCTGCTACTGATATCCCAAAATTAAACAGAAGCAACGGAACTTGAATACTGCTTCCATCTGATGCATTCAGCAGAATTATGACTGGCTTTCTGTGAGAAATAATTCTACAATTTTGCTTTTAGCATTACCAGCCAGTAATCATAATTTTTCTGAGGAATTTTAAACATTACAGAATATTCCTGTAGGTTGTGTGTTTATTTACTATTTTTTGCTCTTTTTGCAATAAAGAAGGAGTTGATTTGACTCTGGTGAAAAGAATTTAGATCTGGTTCAGAGTTTTACTGCATATTGTTTGTGTTCCCAACACTTTTGCTTCAAGGTACTGTCCCAGTCTTCTCTTCTGTGCTTGAATAGCAGATGAGGAAAAATATTTGGGTGTGTTAGTTTTAGGGTACCTGCAAACCTTCGCATGTCACAGCTGTGGAAATCATGCCTTTCGCTAGGTAGTACAATGTAAGTAGAAATGAAGTGGTTTGTAGCTGGAAAAGGGGAGATACTGGTGTTGCTATGGAAAGTACTTGAAAGATTTTCTCTACGCTATTGTTCCGGACAGCTAAATCAAAATGTTGAATTCAAAACACAGGTAATGCAGAGGGCATTCCCAAGAAAACAAGCACAAGCAGTCAGTTCTGTGGGAGACTGCTTAACAGCTCAGCTCATTTAGCTGAAGGCTGAGAAGAGATGTGATTACTCTTGGAAAATTTATCTGCAAAGTAAATGCCACAGAGGAAGAAGGGACAGCACAAAACCAGTTGATTTTAAACTGACAACAGATAAATGAGGAGCAGATTTCTAGCTATCAGAGAAGTTAGGCCGTGGAACGTCCTCGCAGTAGTGTCAGACTGACACCTGTTTCGATGGACTTCAAGAAGGTCCAGCAGCATGGGGGCCCTGACTCATGCCATTTGTTTCAGCCTCAGTTTGCTGTAAAACCATGCTGCTTCCATGGTTTCACCTGGGTTTTAATCACAGCAAAATTTTCATTGAACGGCTTGTATTTTCAGTTTTGAAGTTCATTAATTCTAAATATCTTTGAAGTGAATAGGATAAAAGTTTCTCGCTTTGCTGTTTGAATGGCAAGTATTGTATCAGAAATGCATATCAAATCTTTTAGAAAGAAGAAAACTGTGAAGTTGGAACTTAGAAATTCGGTACTAGAGAATCTGATATTTTTGAAGAGTAAGAGAGAAGAGGGTTCCTGATGTAATTTTCTAGCTTAGTCTTATAGCTCAGCTTTAAGTTTATGAAAATAAAGGAATATAACAAAATATGTGACAGAGCTACAGTGGTTACAGTATCATATCTCTATAGAAAATGTGTTCCCTTGTCTTAATGAAATATATCTTTTTCCTTGCAATATAAATGTTTTCCATTACCTTATGGTTCAGTATTGTGTCTAAGAAACATGTTTTTTTCTAATGCGACTATTTCTTATGCTACCAGAGATACTCTTGTAGTTTCATTAGTGAAAAAATTTGAGTGTTAATAATGAAAGCATCTTAATAAAAACATGAGTTGCAAAGTAAAGAAAAACTGAAGGGCTGTGATAAACAACAAAACCTTCTGATGTCACAACCTCTTTGGCTGAGATGTCAAATACCCTGTCATAACTACATGTAGAAACATCTCAAAGCTTGCAAAATCTTAATTTAAATATTGTAAAATGTCAACATTTAAGATTATCTGTGTAGCTGTAGTTTTATTCTTCATGTATGCACATTGCATAATCACACAGCACTTTTTCCATAGGACTTTGAAAGGGCCAAGGTTGAACAGTTCTCACAAAAAGCTGTTCAGCACCTTCTGATACACTTTTTATACTGCGTGTGGCACCAGTCTTGTTTCTCACTGTTCGAACCATCTCAGAAGAGAAATAGTTCCCGCATAGATTTTTCAGTCTCACTTATCACTACTGTCTCTGAGGGTTTCACAATGACTAATTAATTTGACTTCACCAACTCTTGTGAGATAAGGGCTGGCATTTAATTGAGGCACAAAGAGATGAAGGTCAAAAGTATCCTCTAACTTGGAGGTGCACTGTTGATATGCTCTGAACACGGTGTTTAGATAATTAAAGATCTTTATGTTCAAATTACAAATCATTCCTTTCTCAGTTGCAGTAAATAGATCCTAAGCTCAGGACAGACACCTAGAAAATAAGAAATGAATGGCTGCGAAAATTTGGCTTAAGTGCCTCGCTCTAATCAGAGAAGGACAGGAAACCTTTGACAGATATATAATTCATATATAATTGACAGATATAATGTGATTTTCTGAGGCAGCATTTAACATTTGGGGCGTTTTTTTTCTTTTCCAGCAACTCCCCTAACTCATTTTCAAAGACCACCACCTCCAAGTTCAGGAATGGTGCATTTCTGTGAGCAGAAAATCAAGCAAAGGCAGCAGCAGGCCTGCATGGATGAACAAGGAGCTCCTGACTAAAGTCAACTGTAAAGAAGTGCATGCAAGATATGGAAGCAGAGACAGGTGACACGGGAGGAAAACAGAGATGCTGTTCAAGCTTGCAGGGATGGAGTTAGCGAAGCCAAAGACCACCTAGAGCTGAATCTGGTGAGCAACATGAAGGGCAGCCAGAAAGGCTTCTACAAGTATATCATCATGGAAGGAAAGCAAGAGAAAACCTGAGCCCACTGCTGAATAGGGCTAAGGCCCTGGTGATAAAGGACATGTAACAGCCTGCTGTACTCAGTAAACTTCTCTGCCTCAGTCTTTACTGGTAAGACCATCCTTTGGGAATACCAGGTCCCTGGGACCATTGGTGCAAGGAGGACTCACCCTTAGTGGAAGAGGATCAAGTTAGGGAGCATTTAAACAACCAGATGTGCACAAGTCCATAGGACCTGACAGGCTGTACCCATGAGTGCCAAGGGAGCAGCTAGTGTCATTGCAAGGCCACTATCTATTATCTTTGAAAGACTATAGTGATCAGGAGAGGTTCCCAAGGACTGGAAGGAAATAAATGTCACTTCCCTCTTCAAGAACGAGGATCCAGGGAACTACAGCTAGTTAGCCTCAAAGTGGTAGGCTCAAAGTAGGAAGGTAATGGAGCAAGTCCTAGAAACCACTTCCATGGCTTGCCCTGTCCCTCCAAAAACTTTCTTCTTTACTTTCTACTTCCTTGTTCTGTTCTATCTCAGTCAGCTCACTTTTCAAGACTCCGGTTAAAACTCATCTCTGTCATTCACTTAATGCAGACCTCACTGGTCACTATAATGCCTTCTTCCATCCTCCTTCTCTGAGCTGTCTTTCCCTTTTCAATAACTGTCTCCCAAATTAGTTTCCTTCCCTTCGTTTCTCACTTTTCTCCATCCCCACTGTCACTTGCTATGTACTTCTCCCACCGAATTAGTGAGCTAGACTAAATGTTTTTTAAAGGTTGAATTTTGTCTGAAACTTTATTTAGCTAGAAATAAGTAGCCTGAAGCAGACAGCACAGAAAATACAACTCACGTGGTTGAAGTTTCTCAGTGCTTGCAACTGAAAACAAGCTTACACAGCAGCATTAAGCAAACTTCACACAAGACAGACCTACTAACATGCCAATAGCATATCTCTTTAAAAATGAACAGGATTCCTAAATGCTCTCCCGGGAAGCTGATGTCCATTATAGCACAAAATAGCACATATAGTATCCATTAAAGCATCTGATAAAAAAACAGGATTTTTTTCCAGGGAATACCTGAAAATACTTAAAGAATATATTCAGTGTTCGATTACTTAAACTATAATATGCATCATTAAACTTTGTTGATTCTAATAACTAAAATATTGAAACTCAAAATGTGCAAATACTGCCGCAGAATTAATAACACAGAGTGACATTTTGCCGGCAGAAACATACACAAAGCCCACTGATGTCAGTGCATAGTTCTTGGAGGCCATTATCTGGAGGTCATGTATACAACCATAAAGTTGCATTAACAGTCTATTTGTCTGAAGAAAGTTAGCTACCAGGCTAAAAAAGTAAAGTAGTCTATTAAAATATTTAAAGAATGTTTGTGAAAGTAATAAATGTATAAAGCATAAATCTTGTTTGGAGGCTTTATAGAGGAACTTTGTAAATTTAGGCCAGAATCCTGGGTATGCTTTATGTTCTCTAGACCTCACTTCGGCCTCTGTTCACAAGAAATCTGGAATACCTCCTGTGAAACCAACTAAGGCTTCCAAAATTTACGCTCCTAAACACAAGAGAAGAATTTAACCCCAGCCAGCTTTAATGAGCAAGAGACATCTGGTCTGGTTGCAAGGGGAAGAGGCTGTGGCAGCTGGCTAGCTTTTCTCCCCAAGAAGAGATGTCAGACTAGCCAGTAGATCCCTCTGGGCATTAGACATCATTGAAAAAATCCAGACACTCTTCTGAATGGGAGCTGTTGAGAGAGATCCTGCTGGCATCTCTTTCAGAAGGCTCAGGGGAGGTGGCCACCACCTAAAAGTACCTTACTGGTTGTTGGCCTCTCAATTCAGGGCTGCTGTGACTTGCTTTCAATCCCCTTTCTTTTTGTAACATAATGTAATTTAATTTATGACCACAAAAAGTGCAACAAGAAAGGGAAAAGATGAAAAATATTATACTAAATACAACGAGTCATATACTTGAAACTGTAAACATCAAACTATTCCCTAGATACGTAATTACAGGCAGCTTCAAAGAGGGAAAGGCACAATTTTAGCAAATACATCTTATTTTGTATATGGTGCTTTTGCCTGAAGGACAGTCTGGTTTTCTACAGGAGCACAGCGAACTGCCTTTAAAGGGATCATCAACCAGAGTTTGTGGCTAATCACTAGGCTCTCCCATGAGATGTGCAGAGGCATGGCAGAGAAAAGATAATAAAAACAGAAAAGCAAGTGTTGCACATCTCCAGCATGCACCTTTTTCCTTCCCAAGACCCTGAAGGATGGTGTACCAAGCCACACACAAAAATGGTGGATAACAGGCGGAGTCATTCTCTGACACATTCTGTCTTCTGAGCTGTATGAAATTCGTTCTGGAAAAAACATCAGGAGGAAATAGTTCTGCTCTTACTCCATGGTGTCAGTATCACACAGGGAGCTAGAAAGGATGTTCTGGAAGTTAATGACAGCAACTGTTAATAAATGTCCTTAACAGGCTCCTACACCACCTACTGTTGCTGTCTTCTCTTCTGGGAACTACACTGGGCTGCTAGAAATGCCTCCTCCTTTGGCTTCTGGTCTCAACTAGATGCCAAAGTACTGCCTCTGGAGAGAGACACATGTGTAATCCCTGGCCCCCACGATCCCCCATGTCTCTCTCCATGCATTTGGACTACGCTGCCAGAATCCAGCTCATAGTCTTTCACTAGCACGTTCCCCTTTGAAGGGTGCAGAGTTCACTGAGGTGCGCACTGCTCCTGCTGAGCCCAGCTAGCACTGAGAAGTGGCTTCTCTCTGTGGAAGCTCTGGTATTTGCAGCATGAAATTATCTTTCATACTCTGATTCATTGCCTCCTTCCATGGCTTTAATCCTCTCCCATTGGAAGGGAAACGCATTCTGTTAAGGGAGTTGTTACGACTTCCTTCATCAGTTTGTAAAGTCTTTAGCATATCATTACTAGCACACCCAGGCTGATTTTTACTCTAGTAGAGGAAAAGTAAACAGGAGGGCAATGGCTGTTGCACTGTCCCAGTTTGCTGCCCTGGGCAACAGTCTCCTTTGGCCCTTTCAAGTGAGAACCACCTAAAGCAAGCAACGATGAGAAGTTTCCTGAAAAAATAACCAGGCAATTTTTTTTTTTTTATCCTTGTTTTATTTGCTAAAACATTTTCAACCTCAAATAAAAAATCACAAGACCAATACTGGCTAATATCTGAGATGTTTGACTCGTGTGCTCTTTCTTAACAGCTTTCACCTTCTGAAATATGTTAGCTGGTTTGAGGAAAAGTAGCTCTTTCTTCCGTTGGTATTTCTTGTCCTAGCTAAAAGATACCTTGGCCAAAAGATGCTTGAGTAGATCTAGTTGTTCTCAAGTTAGCTTAACATGGAAACATGTCCAGTAATTCCTACCATAAAGTAGTCCTCTCTGGCATGTATGTCCTTTGAGCCAGTTAAACTTTTAAAAGTTAAACTTTAATCTCAACAACACAGGAACTAAAATAAAATCAATTTTTCCATTTTTGTTTTTATTCTTGATGGGGGCAATACAGAAATTATTTATAATAGAGCATATTCCTACAGATATCAATCTACAGGTTTTTAATTTTTAAGAAAATTATAAATATATTTACATGTGTATATGCTCTGATTTTGTCAAATACGTTATGGTTTAAGCATACGTTCTCAGTTTCCAAATCTTGCCATTACTCGGAATGGGAGTATGGAGTTAATGCTGGTGGCAGAATGTTCCTTGAATAAAGACTAAAGGTCAGACAGAACAGCCCCCACACCTGCGATACTAACTTACCTCCACAGTGCGTATTTGGTTTAATATAACTCATGAATATATATTAACTTGTACTCAGGTTTTTTTCTCCTGAAAATGTACTTATTTCCAGGTTCTCTCAAATCTCAGTAAAATGAGAGGAAGTCTAATTCTATTTTGATTTAATTAATTAATTAATTTAATTATTGCCTACAGATTTCACAGTCCTCCCATCCAAGGAGGATTGGCTGAATCTAATTTAAAACTATGATGTGCTCTGTATCTCAGGTGGCTCATAATGGGATGGTGGGGAGAGCACTTTCTTCTGGGTCTGGGCAGATGGCTGTAATGGTTTCCTCAGTCCACAGCAGTGTATGGAAACTCAGAGATAGAGGATCATAAAATCAAAATTTATCCCTGAAAGGATGTTTTCTTATATTTGTTTTTACTTCAGTTGTTGTGGACTGCAACACCTGTGCCAAAGTAAAACCCTTATATCCAAGTGGATTCTGGATTTTATGCTTATATTAAATTCTGAAAAGTCTAGAAAATGACAGGATTTCTTTGTTTTTTTTTTTTATTATTATTATTTTTTATTTATTTTGGTTTGTTTTGCTTTGGTTTTGTTTTTAAGACACTGAAAATGTCTGAGGAACGTTCATTTTCAGGACTGGCTCGATACTGATAGTTAGATCTCCTAGTAAAGATGGATACTTCAGCAAAGTGAATATCTGTTCCAAACTGGGACGAGAGGAGACAAGAAAGGGACAGTTCTTAAGCTAAATAAATACAGTAAATTAGAGAGTCTGGAATACGCTATTGCGAGAATTGAAATTATGTGTATGGTTTCTTTAAGTCTAGTTCTAAGTTATTGTTATTATGATGTTACTTAATGTCTTTCAATATTTAAAATGTATTTGTACTAAGCAAGTCTTTCAAAGCTTAATTTCTTGCTGCTTCATGGACGTGTTCTAGATTTGCTACATGGACTTCTGTTTGCAGCTATAGTGGTATGTGAGAAATGCATCAGTGGAATGCAGAGGACTATTATGAATTAAAGCTGTATCAAAAATTCAAAACCTCAAAGGGTAATATCTGTTGCTTCATAAAAGATAAACCAGAAAAACAATGATTAAACTAATGATTGATCACACGTAACTTCAAACACCTCTTTCCTGAAGAAGAAACAATGAACACACAGTCAATGGAATTACTTTCTATGGCAGCTGTGGTATTTAACTCTAGCCATCCAAGTGGTGAAAGCTGAGCCAGAGAATCTGTTATCATTATTCTTCCCAAACTTTTATATTGTAGTTAGTCTGACAACTCCAGGATATGCTCCAAAGTTGCATATTGTAATATACATTCCTCAATTGTCAAACTGTACAAATGGCTTTATTTTCTAATACTCATTTTAATTTTCTTTACTTGTGAGGCATTTAATCTGCAGTTGTCTCTATCTCATCTCTTGTACCTCATCTCACTGAAGCTACATATTAACACCTGGGTGAAATTTGAAGAGGTGTAACAAAGAATTTTCCAATTTTTTTTTTTTCTCAACAATGAGGCTACTTTAAGTAAAACAAAGGAATTCTTTACAAAAGATCCTTTGCTTTTTTATTTAGGCAAATGCTGGGGATGCCTATGCTTGTAATTAAATCCTTAAGGATGCTCTGCTGATGTCCAGATGGAGATTGGTGCCAAGTTGTGTCCCTCAGAGGTCTGTACTGGGACCAGTGCACCCTCAGCAGGTTTGCTGACTATACTAAGCTGGGGGGTGCAGCTGATATGCCAGAGGGAGGGGATGCCATCCAGAGAGATCTGGACAGGCTAGAGAGGTGGGCTCAGGTGAACCTCATGAGGTTCAACAAGGCCAAATGCAGGGTCCTGCACCTGGGCCGGGACAACCA
>JAAGNO010011930.1:44096-60936 GCA_033439905.1 Ceryle rudis
GTGTACCACATTGGGGGGTGCAGGAAAATGAAAGGCTGCACCTGCAGGGAGGAGTGGACAGGGCAGGTGACCCCAAACTGACCAACAAAGTATTTCATCCCATATACATCATATTCAGTGTAAAGCCGAGAGATCCAGAGTGTCTATCTCTCTCTAGTGGCTCCCAGGCTCTTCTCCCCTCTTAGACCACTTTGCCAGCTCTGCTTGGCTTGGCTCAGGTCCTCTTTCGGTTCCTTCCTCGGAGCATCCCAGGAAGACTCTGTCTGTTCTGCCTTTGATCCTGATCGGCATGTTCCTGAATCTGGTACCAGAATCCAGCTCCCGAACACAGCTCCCCCATCTGCTGCGGGGCCCAGGCTGGGACTCCCCAGTGCCTGCTCCACAGCACCAGTGGTGACAATGATGTAATTACCATCAGGGGGGTTGAGTTCAATACTGGTTTTGTATATATGTGTATATATTGCTTTTTTACTACTATTATTTTCATTTTCACTAAACCTGTTCTAGTTTGCTTTTCTAATTGCTAAGTCTCTCTCCCTTATTCCCTTTTTCTTCCCCCTTGGGTAGGGAGGGGGGTGAACAGAGAGCATCTCTAACAGGTCTAAAGGGCCATTCTGACCCTAAACCATGAAAATCTCATAGAATAATTTGGCAAAAGTCACGTGAGTTGATCAGTCATGCACAGATATTCAGGAAATTAGCTGATGTCATACTGCCACATATGTGATAGGAATTTATTTGTGTGCATATCTTTACAGAATGAAAAATAAAGTAGCTTTGAAAATGAAGCCCTCTCTGTCTTAATTCAGCCTTTGACTTCGCTGCTGAAACTTCCGAATGTACAGCTGGGGGAGGGGAGAAACAGGAATTTCTGGTGTAGACATTTGTCTGGTAGGAACTAGATGGAACTGCCAACTTATTGCAGATGGACCATTGAGCACCAAGCAAACACTACTCTATCCCTCCTACACATTTGCACTGTCTATGGATTTCCTCATATAGTTACTTATCCTATTAGCTTAAGGGAAAAAAGCTCTGATTGCATTCACATGAAAGAAAAAACCTTCAGTATATGCTGTTTCCATTAGCAGTATTCTCCTTTTCCCTGCTCTCAGTTATGGTTTAACAGAACACTCAGGATTATAGGCATATCTGGTTTGTATTAACAGATGATACCAAAGCAAGTAAAGAAAAAATTAAGCAAGCATTTATCATTAAGAAAAAATTGTCACTAAAACGTGATCCTCAGTACAGAAGGATAGCAGTGGTTTGGCTTCACAGCCCACATGCTGATTACAGAGGCTGCTGAGTAAAATTATAGGACTTGTATTATACAGGACTTGTCTGTACAGCTCAGAGATCTACTAGAACTCATTTTTTTCTTTAAAAGTTATGAATCCACTCAGTCCCTGCAACTAAGAGGTGGTCAGAGATGGAGGTTGGCCAATGTGAGCATATTGCTGTGGATCACCCTTTTGCCCATTTACTTTTGCCTTTTTTCTTCCCACAGCAAGGGAACTTAGATACCACTGAGATTGCTTTAGCCCAAAGAATGTTGTAACAAGGAGAGAGAAAGCAGAGGCATGCCACCTTACCAGATAGACCAGTTATTCTGTCTGTCACAGAACTAGTTCCCTCAAGTAACGGTTCCACCCAAAACTCAGCCAATCAATAAAGCTAACATGCTACTGTTTAAAAGACTTGTATTTTTCTTCCGTAAGACCAAATGTGTTCATAAAGTAAACATTTATTAATAACCTCTCACCTCTGTTTTTAGCAAGTCCGTCTGCTTAAGAGAACAGCTTACTGTCATTGTTAAGAAACTGACAAACTCATTTCTTTCCAGATTATTTAATGTTCAGAGGATTAGAAATCTAGTGACAGACAGTTTAGGCTGCAAACGTACAAACTGGCCACTGTTAGACGCGACATAACTGTATTTAAACTGGAGATCCAGATGTGATGAGCTCCATGTTCTATTTAATCACCATCCAGTTCCTTAAGTTTGGGTTTTTTTTTTTTACAATAGTATGTTTTTTTCAATGCCTACATTTGCTTGAATAGAAGTTTCTTCATACATTCACATTTTACATCTTATTTTTGAACCACCCTTGCCAACTAAGCTAATTTCTTTAGTGAACTGCATAAAAATTAATAACTTAGCCTGGGTAGTTATTTTACATTTTAAAATATTTTAATACTCTTATTCAAATCATTATAGATATGAAAATATAGGGTTCTCCCATTCTACCCTGAAAATGAGCTCCTGGTTAGTACCAGTTTTTAATTTCTTCAAAGTGTTGATTTTAATAACTGTGTTAATCTGGAGTTGAAGGGAAAATGGGAAGTATTCTCCAGTCAGCAACTGTGATCCTGGCAGCCTGCCAGGATGTTTGTGACCTCCAGAAATCCTTATGGTTTTGATCAGCATTTCCTTATCCCCAGTACTCTGTTGTTTCGGTTTTAAATTACATCTCAGTGTACCCATGGTAGGTAATAAAGTCAATGTAAGTAACACAACAGATTGTTACAAGCATTTTTGGATTATGAGATGGGAATATCTTGATTATATAAACAATGATAGTGTTTATTGTATTATATTTCTGAAATGATTATAGCATTATGCTGATACAGCTTATACTGTCACATCTCAAGCATATTTGTTTACAACATTGTGGATGGAACTCAAAGACTCTCAAAGACAATGAAAGACAGTACCTGGCTTTCCCTGGTTTTGTATCAGGATCAGTATGCTATCGTAACTTTCACATTATTTTGCACTAATTCCTAAGATCCAAAGATAAATTTTTTTTTACTTTCCTGTGCCTAGCATTGATTGTTACTGTAATAACAAAACTCTACGCATAGCGGGTGAAAATCATGCTGCTGCTGCTGCTAAAGTACATTTGTTTGCTTCAGAAAGTTCAATGAGTTAGTTCAGGGCATCTTGTAATAGTTAACTATGGATAATGGTAGAGAATTCATCTCTCAGAAGGCATTTTTGTTTATATATTCATACAAAGGTGTACTGATAACAAACAGGTTCTTCCCCTACTAATATTTAAAGGTGAGGCAGTAGCAAAATGAGGATTGCTTTCCGCAGCTGAGGAAAAAAATACATTATGTTACTCTCCGTTCACTCTTTTGGCCAAATGCCAACAGTGCATTGTGAATATAATGGGCTATACATGTTACATATTACATAGCATATGTGGGGTTATATATATTAATGTATGTTTACTGTGGCAGCTTACACGTACTTTGTACATAAGTTCAGAAATTTTATTGGGTGAGAGGAGGAATGTCACATTCCATGTTAGAACACCCATAGAGTCAAAGTAACCTGAGGTAATAAGAATGTTGAAGCATGTATGAAAACACATTTATTTGTTTAAAACTCCCACATTGTCATTCTAACATGAGTATCACAACTTCAAGCTTTTAAAAATTCTGACACTTTTTCAGCTAGCGTTGGTGTTGAAAGTGTGTTTTGCCAATTGACAGAGTCAACAGAAGGGACACAGGCACCAACAAAAAGAACAGGCTTATTTTACTGTTTATCTCAAGACAATACAGCAGTGAAAAAGGCACTTAATTACAAAAAGGTAAGCTTATTATACTCTGTTATAAGCAGCAGGGACAATAAGCAAGGTAATGCACCTAATCATTGCTACACAAAGAAGCTATAGTGATTAAGAAAGACACATCACCATTTGCCGTATTAATACGTTACCATCTTCCAGACCCGCAGTCGCTGGGGAGCCCCGGTTGCAGCGAGGATTCGGAGAACCCATCCCAGCAACTGGGATGTCTTACGCAGTGCGTCCACTCATAGGCGAGGTCTCCAAAGTCGCTGCAAGAGGGTCCAGCTTTTGTAATACTCCCAATTACCAAATTCAGCAAGTCAAGATGGCTTCCATTTTTTTTTATGCAGAAACATCTGGTGCCATCCTCCCTGTTGGGTGTCACCCAAAACCTGGCCAAGGCCTGGGGCAAGACCCAAGGGAGTTTTCCTATCTTTTTTTTTGGCTTAAACCACATATTTCTGATCTTTAGATGTCTGGTTTCATTACCTATTTTAGCTCTAACCACAAGGGCTGACCTTTGAACAGGCTGGATGTCCATTTTCACCATCTATTTTAGCTCTAACTACATATCTCTTGATAAGCACTAATTATTGCAGCATAAGCATTATAACAAAGTCCTCACATAAACGTTTTTTTCAGTGGTTAGTTAAGCAAAATGAGGTTCGGTTAATGATTATAAAATATAACATTATGGGGTTCATCCAGGGACAACCTTTGGCCTAGGTCTGTTATCCAGGCCTTAGCATGTCAAACTGTGACAAATGTATGCTGTCCTTTCCCATATCAACGTTATGGATCCTTATGCTGCAATGACACTTTAACAGTGAGTTATTTAATTCCATGCATTTGTAAGAGTTTTCATTGATTTTTAATTAGCGATGACCTTTAAACAAATGCTTTTTTTTTTTTCTTTAAGCTACAGAGCATGACATAAATTTACATCCTGGTGATCATTTCCAACAACTGATGTCAGGTACTAGCTATTTCATTTCATCTCTTCTGACAGTATTTTTCAAGAATACTTGCCTTGTCACTAACTCTGGTATATCTTCATTACAACTGTCAGGCACAGAAAAGCAGAATCACAAACATGAAAGCAAGAAAAGCTTTGATGGGCAAGAAAGAGATCAAGTGTGAGAGAGAGACTGAGCTGAAACAATGGTATCATCTGCTAGTTCCTCTGGGGTGCAGAGAATGAGATTTTGCCTGGCCTGCTTTTGAGTCACAGCTGGGTAAATCATTAAGGTATTATTACTATTGTTGAAAATGAGTTTGGTTTTCAGGCTTATTTTTTGCTCACTCTTCTGATACTATTTTTCGGTGGCTTAAAAAGAAATATATAATATGGCTATCATCCAAACATCTACCAAATGAGTTAAGTTGATAGATACAGTGCTAAATGGTCAGTCCAGGTGAATTTACCCAGGGGGTAATGACTGTTCTTCAGACACAGGTCTCTGTTCTGAAAGTTCAGTGATCAAGGTAGGCACCTCCAGGTCTTAGACACTACCTAATTCTGAAATTTTGAATCCTTTTTGAAAAAAGAATCTCTGGAGCATTTCAAACTGAACCCACTCTTTCTGTGCTTTCTGGCAGCTTCATTGTCATCTTCCTTTGACAGCTTCTCTCATCCCATACGTTCAATACATCCACTCTAAGCAAGTTACCATTTCATCTGGCATTTCTTTATGTTAAGGCTATGCTGATCCTCATTCATGAACTGGATCTGCCAGGCTTGCTGTTATTGTATACTGCAATTTGCCAAACCTAGTTTGCTCTGACTGGTAGTGGTAGCAGTGGATACAACTTCAGACAGCTGTGGCAGCAGCAATCTATGCAATCTAACATAGATACAATAATGTATTGATGGATTACAGCTAGTTCTGTAACACCATTCTACAATATGAAGCACAAAGATGATGTGATGCTCAGAGGCACTCAGCGTGCTTTCAGACTGAAAAAAAAAGCTCAGGTTTCCTTCATATGGACACAGCACCATCTGTAAGGCCTCACCACTTTTTATATGAAGTGGGTGTCAGGAACTGTTTCAATGCAAGAGGAAGCATGTACCTGTTTTAGTCCTGTGTATGATGTAAAAAAGCACTCCGTGTCTTAATGAGAGGAAAGCTCACGAGCATGAGAGTCAGGAGCTGTCACTGGTATCAAATCCACAAGACGGACCAAGCAGTCTGCATACAATGTGCAGTTATCTCACATGGGTCAAATCTAGTGAAATCTGTGGCTGGAAGTTGCAATGAGCGTATTTCAAGAGGATTCTTCAGATAATAGAATACTGATGATGACATACTGAATGTCAGGTTTCAGTCATGCCTGTGATATTGGGCTATGACATGCATACGTTCTAGTTTTAATTTAATGGGATGATAAGATAAAATTATTCCTCTTCTGTTAATTCCTTCATGCTGAAAAGACTAATCGGTAATTATGAGAAGAGTATCCTTAAAGTTACGAGTTCATGCTCACCAACTTCCAGGGTGCACTGGTCTCAAACTCTGTATAGGCTATGTATGGAGAAAGCAAATCCACTTCTACATACATAGATTTCACATAGGAAAATATGAATTCAGGGCTTCTCCCTTTGCAATCTGCCAGTTACCCTCACAGTCACCCAGTGAGTTTCCATCCTTGAAACTGTGCAATATCTCCTTTTTCTCAAGAGTGCTGCAAGCCATAAAGAAGGATTAATGCTGCTTTTGAAACAGGGGATGTGCCATAGATGATGCTATTCTTCTTTTCGTGTTTTCCTGGCATTCCCAACCTTTGATAACTAGATCTCCCTATATGATGATTACAGACTCTCAAAGCAGCATCTCAATACTTATTTGATTTATAGATCTAAATTTCATGCTAACAATACCTGTAGCATTTTATTACACTCAGTAAATAACTCTAGATTTATTGTTCTTAAAAGAGAACACGGCTAATGTGTTGGGGGTTTTTTGGTCTGTTACTCCCTCTAGTAACTTTTAACACCCTTGCCCCTTCCAGTGTTACTGAGATCTCAAGGAAAACAAATGGCTGAATGGAGACAAAAGGCTGAAGCACAAACTCTATAGTTGTTTACTTGCTTTGTTCTGTTTGATGATCAGTCAGTATGTGAATACCAGAATGGATAACACTGAAAAATAACAGAGAATGTTATTCTTTGTCCAGAAAAAATCAAGACGTGCAAGAGGAACATGAGATGCAGAGGGGTTGGAGCGGAGAGGAACAATCCCTCCTCTTCCTGATGAACAGACATAAGAGGTGGTAAAGAGGAAAGGGGAACACTAGTGTTATTCCAGTGGACAATTTCAGCAAAGCACTAAGGTACAGAGCCCAGGTTTTCATGGACTGCTTGTCTTCCTTTCCAAAAATGGGTGGGTAATTTTGATGCTTACAAAATCTGAAAGTTGTTTCCTATGCATAAAACAGATAGGTGATTCCCACTTCCAGATTTATATCTAGCTCTGTGTTTCTGGTTCCAGAAACATCTTCATCTATGTCTCTGTATTTGTAGAAATGGTGGAAATGGTGTTCACCTAGGAAATAAGGTGTAGCTTGCAAATAAATATCTCAGACAAGATTTTCACAAGTAATTGTTAATGGGTCTAAAATGCTAGATTATGACAACACACGATCATCGTATCATGAAGTATGATATTTGTATGCTCTTGAAAAGAATTCTGCAGCACTGGTTTTTGGGTTTTTTTTTTGGTTGGGTTTTTTTTTTTTTCTCTATTCTAATTTGCTTACTCTCAGAGGAAATAAGCCTAATTTATTTGGACATAGTTATTTAGACCTCTCTATAAGAGGTGTAGGATCACAGCTGGAAAAAGAATTAGTGAGTTAGGTAATTTTAGATGTGTGTATTAAATTATTAATATAAGGAACAAGCCAGAGAAAGAGCTGCCCTAATAATACAAATTGTGTTTTATATATTTATCCTCTATATCTGCTAAAATGTGGGCATCTTCAAAAAACTTTTATTGCTCAAGATTCAGGACATTTTTATCCACGCTTAGCCCCTAGCCTCTTTATCATCACAACTGTACCTTTGCAGGGTTGAGCAGTATACTGGGCTCCCAAGGTAAAATTTTAGTTTACTGATTTTGGTGCAATAACTTCAGTGCAGACACAAGATAAACGCCAGACACTTGCTGGAGAATAAAGAAATGGCTGTTGTAAGTGAATTTTGCTCATTGTAACTCTTAAAAAAAAAACCCCTCTATTCTATTTAAGCATTTATGCAAAAACCTTCTGTGAATGTCTTATCCTGTAGAGTGCATGGGGGTCTTTTTCTGATTTTTTTTATGCTTTATGAAGATCTTTGCTGGGGCAAATTATTTCCAGGATTAACTTTTCCTTTTGACAGACATCTTTTTTTAAGTGGGTGTCCTTAAGCAAGGAGAAAAAGCAAGAACCGAAGTAAAATAAAGTGTTAAAATGATGGGGAAGAAGTAATCACTCTTGAATATAAATGATTTTGCTTAAAAAGTCCTTATAGGAGTTCATTTAACTAAGAAGAGCATTGAATGGCAATTTAACTACAGGGCTATGACTAGAAACTTGAAACTGTTCAAAATGAAATGGTGGTCGGGTATATTTTTGTCAAAGGATAAGGAATTTTTCTTCACAGTATTGCCAGCTGTTCAGAAATTAACTTGAAACTTTAGCAAGAATCTGGATTACTATAGGTCAAATGTAGTTCTCCAACCTTCCAGTTTTGGAAGAAAAGGAGAAATAGTTTAATCCATTATTACAAATGCAAAATATATTACTGAAACTAGAGTAAGTCATTTGATGAGGTAGAGCAAAGCTTTTAAGAAAATGTCACAGTTCCTATCGCAGCTCAGCACCAGCAGAAATTGTTGAGATTGTGTTGCACAGGAACTGCTTTGTGACCTCAGATATACAAAAGAAAGAGCGAAAATATGTAAGTCACTGTCATGTTCCTTAGTTTAATTCCTGTGTGAGAATGATGCTGAAAGGACTGTGATTCCTCTTAGGAAGCTGTTTATAAAATAAATACTGTTGGTAGGCCTCATTCTTTTTAACACAGGGATGCTCGGGAATTCATCTATTAATTTGCTTCCAAATGATGTAAGCATATTGTTTTACATAGGCCAAAGCCACCTGGCCAGACTAGTAGACCAGTTAGTCTGTTTGTCCTCAGCCAACTACACAGTATGTTTAACTGTGGATGTATCAGTTTGCAATAAGTAATGCTTGCACCCAAATGCATGGAGAGAAGCTAAGGTATTAATGAATTTATGTTTTTATCATTTCTGTTACAAATCTGTGGGTTTTGTGAGACAAAACATGAGGGTGGGAACTAATGGATTTAGAGAGATGATTAAGCTGTAAGTCAACAGTTAAAACCAATATTGTTTTGGCATGGAAAATGCAAGGGTATTTTGTGTCAGTGATGGTGTTGGCAAGCCAACAGTGACAGCAAAAGGTGCTTTTTGTTTGCCTTTCAGTGAAATGATTCATGCCATATTAAAAAAAAAAAGGTATCTCAGTCTCTATCCTCTTCATTTTAAGGAGCTGAAATTTGGCAGAATACATTCATAAAAAGGTTGTGGTGTTGAGGTTTTATTTCAAAACATGATACCTATTCATTGTTTTTTATACGTCAAGAATCTCAGTGACATGAAAGGATTGCAACAGGCAGGAAGCATTGATCTTGCTGAGAGCTGTGGTTAATATTGGGAATATTTTGCATTGGAAGTTATTCAACATTGTGAATGCCATTATTCAGTGCGTCTGTCCAGAGATAAAATACAACTTTAAATATAAAATTGAGTAGTATGTAACAGGAATATCACCTCGTTAATAAAATCTAGTAAGTAGAACTTAGATTGCAAAGTGTCAATACAGTAGAGGATGCTTTTGTTTTCAGGTGAGTATTTGATGACAGGTCATATCAATATCTAATAACAAACACCTATGGAACTAAACCTTTATTAAATAATTATGTTGAGAGTATGGAAGTATAAGTAGAATCTCAAGGGAAACGTAACTGTTTTCCAAAGACAAACCACATTTAGATATGGAACTTTTCATCTTCTAGATGATCTTTAAGGTCCCTTTCAACCCTGACAATTCTATGATCTTGTAGATGGCAAATACATCCCTGTACTGTTGGGCAACATTTCAAAGTACTTTAATCTGCACCCCTGTGACAGCAGAATGAGTTGCATCCTTTATACGTACTTTTCAAGTCCGCTGTTGTGCAACTCAAAGCTGCCTATACTGTCTAGCACAGCAACGCTTTCTTCTGTCATGACAATAATTTTCATTTTATTAAATAATCATTCAGGATTTTGAACTACATTAGAAAGCATAAAAATATATTCTAAATAATTTTTATTGTGATAATGTTAATTATTGCTGCTAAAGGATAATATCAGTAATTAACTGTATTTCTCCCAAATACATTTTATTTTTATCAAAATATGTCAAATTTATCAGAATTAAAAGCCAACTAGAAGTAAATGATAGGATGCAAGGCAGTAATCTAACCTAATTGTTCTTATTGTACAATAAATGAAGAAAGATAGTGTGAAAACTTCATTGTTCAGTCCTAACAGGAATGGTTCTATGGAGCAGAGCTTGTGCAGACCTACCTACCCAGCATGGTTCAAACACTCACGAAATTTGCAGTAGGGTGCATAACATTCCCATGGGGTTTCCAGTAAAAGTGTATCCAAAAAGAAATATTTTAGAATAAAGAGGACACCTATTGAACATAAACTGGATGATAAGTTCACAGATTTGTTTGATTATAGACCCAGAATGCAATCCCTCAGTCCTTGCTCATGAAAAATTTTGTGTTTGCTATTTCCTAGAACTTTTTTTTTTTTTTTCCTTTGCCAGACTAACCCAACAGAATGATTTCAAAGTCAAGGAATTAATTATATGGTAGGAGGAGCATTGCTGGAGTTATGACATATTACTCTTGGCGAAGAAGTTACAAATAAAAAGTAATTGTGCATGATATATATTAACATTTTCAAAATCATCCTGTTTTCTAAAAAAAAGTAGTTGAAGAAATGTACAACAGCCAATGACAAATGAAATATTTAATTAGTTTTAGCTTTTGTCTTTCCTAAACATACTCAGAAGCTCATATTCTCAGGTTGTAATTAGCTTCCTTGAAAATACTCATTGGTGTTTCAAGACG
This sequence comes from Ceryle rudis, assembly GCA_033439905.1. NCBI lineage: Eukaryota > Metazoa > Chordata > Aves > Coraciiformes > Cerylidae > Ceryle > Ceryle rudis. The sequence goes on from JAAGNO010011930.1 coordinate 54,873, forward strand.
TCTCATAGCATCTTCTCAGAAATCAATATCATGCATCTGAATTAAAATCTGAATGTAAATTAGGAACATTTTTTATATTAATGATAGTGAGGCTAAGCACACATTCAGAACTGATTAAACATTACTGTCTTACAGTAACTGACTGAGCTGCAAGAGAAATGCATCTTCACACTCTGTGTTTAAAAGGGAAATTTTGTTTCCAGCATGGAAGCTTCGGAGCTCTGGAATGCATTGCTATAGCTGTAATTATATTAACAAGAATTCTATCACCAATTCATTAACGCTTTGAAGTTCTACTGATAACATAATTTCAGTTGAAGTCGTTATCTAGAAATTAAAGTGGTTTAAAAAGTGGTCTCAAGATAGCTGTGTCAAAGCAGCTTGCAGCTTTTAACCTTAAGCAGAAATTATATGCAAAAATTACAATATTTCTTTTGACATGACGGGTGATAGTAGTGTGGTCTTTTTCTTGTATTATTAGTTTTGTAAAGAGTATAATTTAGATGTGGAATTTGTCCTCCTTGTTGTAACTTACAATCAAAATGTAGTAAGTAGCCCTCCCCCGGGGTTAATTTAAGTCTGCTATCTTTTAGTTTAGCAATTTAATCTAAATTATCAGATTTTTTTGAATAGTATTAAGGTACTTCCTGGATAGATCATAGAAACCCCAGTAAAATGAGGTTTTGCATACTGGCAGTGAAGACTGGGGCTTTAAATGGAAAAAAAAATTGCTGTACTTACTGATGAAAGTCCCTTACCTCTCTCACAGCACTGCAATTTCATGTGAACTAAGTTCCTTCTCCAATTAATCTAGCCATTTTATTCTTCCTCATTCTTCACTGTCTTGTTCCACTCCGTCAGCAGTACTTCTATACTTCTCCTTCTGTCACTGTGCTAAAACTGTCTTTTTCTTGGCTGAAAACTTATTAGTATTGTCCATCTTTTCACTCATAAAACATGGCTGGAACCCTGTCCTTCTGAGTGAGGAAGTGAACAGCTAATTACATTTTATGAAGAACATATTCCAGTTTTTCTGGGCTAGACCTGTCCATATAGCCAGGCCTAAAAAAAGCATTTTACTGTAATCAAACAACCTAGATACCAATGAGGCCAAACAGAGTTACTCGCTTGGTGGTTTGGATTTTGCAGCTCTCTGTGAACAAGGTTTTTGTCCCCCGTGGCCAGAATCGTATTATTGCAGTAATAACTTGCACGTTCTCGATGACTAATTCTTCAGTATTATGCAATTCATTGTCCATCAGTTACTGTGTAAGTAAATCAGTTATCATGTTTTATATGCTTTAAGAGCTTTGCATTTCAAATAATAGTACTTCTCTTTACTAAAGTTTCTTAATATGACTGTATGCTTGTTGCCCATGAGCAACAGTAGGAATCCTATTTAGGCAGTGCAATACAGTGAATCATCCTATATAAGCATGTTTATATAAGTTAAGCATAAAAATAATTAGTTAGCCAAAGACCACTGTACTCAACAACAACACCAAAAAGCATATTCACTAGAGATGAAAGAGACTGAAAAAATATTCTTGCAAATTCTAACTGTATTTCCACAGTGTCAAACTAGTGATGGGTTCTCTCCCTGGAAAACAGAGGCTGAGCTTCTCTTTCCAGAAATGGGAGGAAGCACAGGAATACAGAATGCTTATTTCAATATGCAGGAACTCTTAAAAATGCCCTCCTATTTAAATGCTTGCTAGCTCGATGCAGAAACAAAGAAAAAGCAAAACTTAGTTTATCATAAGGCACCAGTAACAGAAATGTCTTAGCTTTGTTTTCAGCATTAGCATTTGTAGTCAGTAAGTATCCAGGACAATTGACAATCAAATGCGGCATCAAACATATTATTCCTTTGCATATATTTAGAAAGAGAAAAGGTAATTTTAATCATGTGTGCTGCAAATCCCTGGCCCACTATTAAAACTGGACATTTGATACAGTACAACACTTCCTTCTTTGAGGGGTGTTTACAATTCTCTTTTTTTTTAATGTTAAATTCGTAGTGAAGAAATAATCCATACACGTCAAACTATCTAAAAACTAGTATTTGTCATCTTAAAACCTCATAATCTAGAATTGGCTTTCCCTTAGAGTCACCTTTATCTTGGGAGTCTGCATAAATGCTTTAAATATACCAGTGCAAGGCTAGCTATTATTGAGGAGAGTGTAACGGAGCTTTTATTAAGCATTAGTAAAAGTGACTGGATTGCACTAACTTAAGTACTTGTTTAACTCTACTATCATAGATTATAAATTAGAAATAATAGCAGTAATCACATTTCAGAAATGAGGATGTAGCTACAAAACCTCCTAACTCCCACTGCACCAGTGTTGTAATCTCAACAAGTTAAATAAATAGCTTACTTCTAACACAATAAGTAGGGGAAAAAAAAAAAAGGAAAAAAAAAAAAGAAGAAAATATTGAACGCTGCTGCTTTCTTAAGATTTATGAAAGTCAGAGATGAACAAAAGAACGCAAATTCTTCAGGAAGGTTTGCTTTTGGGTTTATGTTTTTAACATAACTTTTAAATGTCTCCTTTTTTTTATTTCCATTTTATTTTATTGACTGTTTCCCGTTAGAAAACTTGAATGCTATAATTCTTGGTAGATATCTGCTACTTCTTTACAAAGCACCACTATATTCTAATGTATGTGAATCAAAGGAAATAATGGAAAAGTAATCCTAAGTAAAGCACAACAGTGGAAGAAAATCATGACAACTAACAACCACAAAGGACAAAATAGCTTTTACTGAAAAGCATCTAGGTTGTCTGGACTCACAAGGGCAAAGAAAAAAAAACCCTGTTTTTCCAGAACCTTGAATATGTCTGGTCTTTTCTGGAATTAAGAAAAGAAGGGACAAGAAACTGAGTAAACTCCAAGATGCTAAAAAAAAAAAGTGATTTCTACTTTTGGCCTTCCACTGGACTGATAGTGCTGGCAAATTGCTGTAGTAGCTGCAGGCATCTTAGAAAATCTTTGTCCTCTGGTAACAAACAGTCCAGAAACAAAACCACACTCATTTCCAGTATCAGAGATCAGGCAAACTTTGTCATTTTGACAGAGCTTCCCTTCTTAAAACATTTTGACTCTTGTAGTGTTTCAGAACTCCACTATAAAAATTCAAATTCTTAAGATACTGGACTTGGACAAATCATCTTAATTATTTCTCTTTATTAAGATCTTTTTCTGCACCATAAATGCACATGCTCTCAACAGACTTCAATCATTGGTGACGTTCTGGCTAATTCTAGTAGGTCATTTAGTCATCTTTAAGATGAGTTTATGAGGTAATATAGGGGTAAAAAAAAAATTATCTACTTGCTATGAAGTAAATGTAACTATGTATACTATGAATTATGCAGTATCAGTTACAGAGTGCCTTGAGTAATATCACCACTTGAAGGTCTGCATTGGACAATCTAAAATGATTGACTTAATTCATAAAATTGACTAAGGACTGAAACATTCTCCATCACACCTGCTCGCCTTTGAGGTTTCCATCTGTAGCAGGAATGCTTGAGCTGCATGTGAAGCAGTTTGGGGACTGCTCCTATTCATTACCCAACAGATTAAGAGAGCTCCAAAGTAGCAGTAGTGCTTCTATGTATATATGCAAGAGTTTATAGGAGCAAGGCTTAAATCTGAATTCAAATCCAAGAAACAATGAATTTAAAGACCTGCTGTGTCATGTCACATATTGTAGGATTTTACAGCAAAGGAGTTTAAAGGAAAATATCTTAGTGTGATGATTACCAAAATGTAGATAAAATCAGTGCAGTAAGAATCTCTACTTTCTGAATAAACATTTCACATATGAGAGCAAATGAGGATTGTACCCTGTTCATTAACATTTAGCATCTTCTTGAAAACATGGTCACAGGCAGGATCAAAGACGAGCAAAGAGATAATACACAGAGCAAAGAGATACAGTCCATATTTCCACCCTCCTTAAACTTTCAGAAGTTCACCACCTCAGCTCCAGGGGGCTAGAGCACCTTTGATTGAGAGAGAAGCATAAGTGCCCCTCCAGAAGTGGTGTGTGTTTACACAATCAGGGATGTAATGCTGCAGTATGTATGTACTCCCCCCTCTGCAGCAGAGAACTGCACAAGCCCAGGTGGAAGCACTCTGCTGGAGAGCAGTGCAAACAGAGTAGGTGTCGCACCTTACTATTTGTGGTGTCTTTATTGGACATCACAGTTTTAATTCTCTCCTATTGCTTTGTAATGATACACATAAGAAATAGCAGTTAGCCTCTACCACAGAACAAGTATCACGAGTGCATGCAGCATAGCAATCTGCTCTTTCTCCAATTGTTTTTACACCCTTCCCCCAAAAGAAAGCAGTAAAATCTCATAATAACTACACAGTGCGGTCCAAATAAAACTCACTATTTGTCCAAATATAAGAAAAGTTTCTCCTTTCTAGTTACAGAAAGATAAGGAAAAGACTAGTGCGTATACTCTAAATGCTTCAAAATCCAAATACCAATGCAGTAAAAGTGTATTTGCAGTAAAATGCACATCTACACTGACCTAGAGTACAGAATAAAGCAACCCAACCTAAACCTTCCTGAATGATACTCTATTTTATATAAATTTATTGAACTTGACTTTGGCAATATATTATCTGTGATTAGTATGCATGTGTACATATATTTAAGATATAGATTAACAAAAAATACATAAATATATATCCAAATTAAAATTGCAGTAGAACTGTTTATCACAGAAGGAAAATGTCCCTGAGCATGAGAAAGATCTGTACTGCACTCTAATACAAGACTGAGAAATAAGTTCTCTAGGACTTCAGAACCACTTGAAATATCCTCATATTTTCTCTGAAGCTCCAAGGTGCACTTTTTCCTTGCTTTCCATAACATAAGCACAGATACAGAATAATAAAAAAAATAAAATTACTTAAAATAATAATATTTCTCTTCCTTTTTCTTTAGGAAGGAAATAAATTAAAAAAAAAAAAAAAGAGAGAGAGAGAGAAATTGAAAACAACAGCCACTTGATGCTTCCCGGGGAAATATTTAACTATTTTACTAGTGAAGATACAACAGCCTAAAGAGATCTCTTTCTCGTCAGATGTTGCCACCCTAATAAAACAACTTCTTCAACCTTGCTGAAAGCTTAACTATTTGCATTTTGGTATAGCTTGATGAGCTGAGCAAACACACCAGGTAAAAGGAGACAAAGATATGAAACCAGTATTAGTCACCCAAGAAAACTCATTAGAAAGAAATATAATAACTAATTTTTCTACTCAAAGTGGCTTTCTCTTAATGTTGTACTATTTGTGCTAGGAAATCCTAAATCCTACTCCTGAAATAAAGAATATTCCTAATTTGCAAGAACCTGCGTACCGCTGGTCTTCATTTGACATCCAGAAATATTTGTTTCATAACGCTTATTTTAGTGCCAGCCCTCCAGATACAGTGATAAAGACACAATGCAACTTACGTAAGTTATTTGGAAGAGGTCTCGTCTCCATGTTTTCATAATGTTGCACATGTACTACAATGTTTAGATCTCTTTCCATATGATCTGTTGTACAAGGACCTTGAGGTCGCATAACATCAGCAAGAGCCCTGAAAATCAAACAAAATCAGAATGAAACTGTAAAATCTGTAAGGCATTACCAATACATTCCAAGGTTTTTTAACGCTGAAAAGCAGTCCATCATAACTTTTGCTGGAGAAACCAGCTCCATTCACAGCAGAATCAAGGAATCGGATTCATGGTGAGAAATGAACTGGTCTAAGGCACCTGAGGGTCTTTTTAGGTTGTCTTAGTGTTCTAGCAGTAATACACAGAAACACACTAAGTTCTTTAGCCGTCTTGGCTTTGCAGGAAAATAATACAAGCTTGTTGAGACTTGTAGTGTTCTGCCATTGCATGTGCTCAGTCACATTTCTATCTCGGTTAAGCTGAACACCTCAGCACCTAGCCCCTGCCTGTAGCTTTCACAAACTAGCTATCTTCACACCTAGATTACTAGCAAGGCCTGTCAAAAGTAAATTCTCACACATGCATT
>JAAGNO010011932.1:0-14573 GCA_033439905.1 Ceryle rudis
CCCGGTGGGTCCGTGGCCTTGCCAGGCAGTGCGGCTGCCTTGAAGCCCTTCCCGCCCCCAGGTGCCGGGGGGTGCTGCTTGGCCCCGTTCCTCTCCAGTGAGAGCTGCATGATCCTCTCACTCAGTGAGCGGACGTGGCCCTGCTTCAGCTCCTTCAGCGCCTCGTCCTTATGCGCCTGCCCACTGTTGGCCCGGTTCACCGTCGGCCTCCCCTCTGTCCTGGACTTCTGGCCGGACGCGCCATAAAAACCTGGTGCGGCGGTGATGGTGGCCGGCGGCGGTGGCTGCTGGCCTCGGAAAAACTGAGACTGGGCCTTGGCCTCTTCGTAGGTGGGGAGCTCCTCGGCGCCGTGTGGGGGCTGCGGGGCCCGGGGCTGCTTCTCCATCGCAGCACCGTCCCCCTGGTGCTCCTGCCCCTGCGGTTCCTGCCGCCCCGACGGCTGGACCATTGGCGGGTCTTCGGGCGCAAGGTTTTCTGCGGAAGAGAGAGTGCTGGCAGTGCTGTTGGAGGGGCCGGCGCTGCCCGTCGCCTGGTGCTGTATGGCCAGCAGGTTCATGTTCTCGCTGGGGTTGCCATACCTCAGCCGCTCCTGGATCAGGCGCTGCAGGACGGTGCCGGCTGCCACCTCCTCCGCCCCTCGCATCTCCGCCTCTGGGACCCGGCGGAAGCTGGGTGGGCGCAGGGTGCAGAGGGGCTCCTCGGCTGGGCGGGGGGGGAGAGAGAGGTGACCATTAGCTCTGCTGCCTGAGAGGTCCAATTCCTCCTCCTACTTCCCTCTCCTACCCCTCATGGCTGTGACACTGTGCCCAGGATGCACTCCAAGGGCAGTCCCCTGCCAGGGTCCCCCTGGAAGCAGAGGTGACATGGCTGGAAGCCACCAAAGGAGGTAGGGCACTGCTCCCTGCTCCTCCCTCCCGCAGATTATCCCTAATTGTGTTTGTAGTGACCCCTAAAAACATGTTCCTGTCCCTTCCCCAGCCCTCCCCTCCATAATATGCCATGCACTGTATACCCACAGCTCTAAACACTCTCCCAAGTCAATGGAAGATACAGGTGATGTCACAAGGAAATTTAATCTTTTCCAAAATAAGAATGGAATAGAATGGAATAGACTATTTCAGTTGGAAGGAACCTACAACAATCACTTAATCCAACTCCCTGACCAATTCAGTGCTGACAGAGTTAATGCACCTTATAAAGGGCATTGCCTAAATGCCTCTTAAACACTGACAGGCTTGGGGCATTGACCACCTCTCTAGGAAGCCTGTTCCAGTGTTCAGCGTTCCCCCTTGAGGTGCCTTGCACAGCAGCCTGTATGATAACACTAAACAAGATCCTGCATTTTTGATGGTCAAAGTCAGATGAGTCAAACCCCCTCCTAAGTGCACTGCCTGCCATGACAAAATGAAATGCAGAATGTGCTGCAGAAAAGCTGTGAAATGATACTGAAAACAAAAGGGTCCTAAAAGTGCAATTAAAGAATAATCCACGCTCTGGCATCTTCCACTGAAACTGCAATTTCCCTTTCTGGCCAGTATTGCTATTTTTAAGGGAGTCAATACTAACTGTTGCAATTTTGCTGGGTCAGTACGAAGAAGGTGTTACAGTCATAGATATAATGCCAGCATTCTAGAAAGAGGACAGATGGATTAGCTACACAACCCTAAACCGGCACCATTTTTTGCACTACATACACAGTGGAGCTTGCCTGGAGCTAAGCATCTAATGGTATATAACCACAGCTGGGAGGTCAGAATCCCTCCCTCTTCCCACACCCATCCCAAAAGTGGTGTGCATGGTGTCTGAGCCCAGAGGAGTGCTCCTGAAATATCCCAGTGCGGACAAAAGTGAGAATAAGCCTGCAGCTCTGGAAGAGTCCTCCCGTATCTCCAGGCAAGAAGGAGGTGCTGGTTTCAGTTCAGCTTTTTGAGGTCAGTCTTGGCAACTTCCTCTCTCTCTCTCTCTCTCTCTCTCTCTCTCCTGATGTTTCCAATTCTCAGAGGAGTTCATCGGGAGGACTTACATTTGTTTTTTGGCATTTGAAAGTAGTTAAAAAACAAACTTTCTCTTGATATCTGGTATTTCCCTGAGATTTCATCAGTTACTGCACATGCCGTGGGATAACTTATGTACAACCCAGATGCCAGAGGGGAAGAAAAGCCTTTGACGCTTAACTATGAGAATAGGTCATTTCCACTAACATTCCTGCAGCAAAGCCTTAAAGATGATTGTGGGCTCGAGGGGGAGAGAAGAATCCCGGACTGTTCCACTCTATGCCTGCACTACAAGTTACGCTGCTTCTGCTTTCCCTGAGACAACATTATCTGCCTGACAGTGTGACTCACTGGGGCTCCAGCCTGGCCACCAGCTTTCAGGCCTGTGAGCTCGACAGGCCAGTGTTTGAGCCAGCAAGATGCGCAGACAAACACATCTCCATTTACCTGTCTGCACAACAGCCAAGTATCCATCTATTTTACACGTCCCTGTAGTTACAGCAAACTTTGACTGCTTTATTGTTGCTATCACAGCCCACAGAAGCCTCACCATGCTGCACATTTTTGTAGACACACAATAAAAGTCTCCCCACCATACCAGAAAGTTCACAGGCTAGGCTGTTAGACTGTGCCTGAGAGAAGCCTGAGGAGAGAGGATAAAGCAAACATCACATGGTCCAAGGCAGCTCTTCATCATACATCAGAAGGATTTCCGCCCCTGCACTAGTCATCTGTTAGCATCTTTGTATTTGGGAGATGTACTTTAGTTGCCTATTACTGAGGTCCAACGGGATCGACCACAGTGAGCCTTCCACAGGGTGCCTGTCCTGGCTTTGGCTGGGACAGAGCTAATTTTCTTTTCCTTTTAGTAGCTACAGTAGTGATATGTCTCGGATTCAGTATTAGATGAATGCTGATAATATACTGATGTTTTCAGTTGTTGCTAAGGAATCAAGGATTTTCCAACTTCCTATGTTTAGCTAGTGTGCAGCAGCACAAGAAGCTGGGAGAAAGCACAGCTAGGACAGCAGACCAAGCTAGCCAAAGGGATATTCCATACCATAGGAATCATGTTCAATATATAAATTGGGGAGAGTTGGGTGGGAGGATCGAAGTTTGGTTTTTTTTAAATTCTCCTTCCCATCATCTCACCAGGATAGTGGAGGAGCAAGTGAGTGGCTGTGTCGTGCTTAGTTGCTGGCTGGGGTTAAACCACAACCATGCTTTGCAGTCCTGCTCCATCAGCAAAAAGCTGTGGACCTCAGTTCAATTGTACAGTAAAAAGCAGCCACGTCCTGAAGGACAAGCGAAAATGCTGCATCTTCCACGAGCACAGGTAACAAATTCTAGTGAGTCATAATGCTCAAGTCAAAGGTAACCCCCCCTTTGACTCTACTGAGGATGAGAAGCTGGCCTTCAACTCTATCAATATTATTTGTAAATGATCTAAACTGCTCCATTTAATCTTCAGGAAAAACCTGGAAGTAAATGCACAGTGTTCATACAGAAGTCTGGCAACACACTCACCAGCTTTATCTTTGGTGCTGATCGTTTCAGCTGTTAGCGGAGAAACTTCATGCCTGCCAGCAAACAATTGGTGATCCTGGTAAAGGAAGCCAGTGTCTTCCAGCACCTGGACTGGGCTGGTAGGCTTGTAGCAAACAGATGTGGAGCCTGTAAGAAAGAGGAATGCGATGTCAGAAAAGAAACTGCTTGAATGACAAAATATAAAGCCGTGACTTATGACAGAAGTCCAAAAAAAACTGTCTTGAATGTGGCTAGGTGCCTGAGAAGAGCTGCTGAGCTACTGAGCAAACCACCTCTTCTGTCCTCACCACCCAAAAAACACATTAGCTCTGAGGAACAATAGGCAGCCACCAAGTCATCAGTGCTGTTTCATGCATCAACCCATCCTGGCCTTCAAGGCCCCCAGTCTAGGTAGAAAGCAAGGCTTATAAGAGCTAAGAGTGACAAGTTCACAAATTAAGGTACGGTCTCAAGACAGAGTCAGCATAAAACTGAAAGAGTGGGTAAAAAGAAGGAAGGGAGGATAGGCGAGGACTCAGCCACACATTCAATAGGGCTGAAGTCTGGGAAAGGCTTTACCATAAAATCCGCTCATGAATAATAGAGTTCAGCAATACACAAAATTACTGAGACATAAAATACAGCCAACACTATCAAGGGAGAGAGTTTATAAATCACTTTGTCCAGATGTTCTTAATATGGTAAGGGAGGATGTAGCTGGAGGACCATGGGAATGCATCTGGCAGACTGACTGCACAGGAGCCACATGCCCTAACTCCGGCATCTCACAGGCATCCATGGTTGGACTAGTCCCCCAGCCCTTTCACAATCAATGAATAAGAACAAGCTCTGCTGGCAAGCAACAAGGCTCATCCTAAATGTGCTCTCGGGGGTGGCTTTCTCCGGTAGTGCTTGTTTTAACAAGCTCATATAAGATGCATCACAGCAGTGTTAAGCCAGAAGTGACATTGGCTTGACCCCACAATTCAAGGCAGGAATGACACTGGCATGACCCCACAATTCAAGAAAGACAGAGACAGACTGGAAAGGGTCCAAATGAGGGCAATAAAGATGATCAAAGGACCATAGGACCTGCCCTATGAGGAAAGGTTGAAGAAGCTATGTCTTTTCTCCCTGGAGAACAGAAGGCTGAGGAGGGGACCTCTTCACAGTGTTCCAGTACTTAAAGGACAGCTACAAAGAAGACAGAGGTTCTCTCTTTACATGGAGCTATGCAGAAAGGATACGGGGTAACAGACACAAGTTGCACTGAGAAAGGTTTTATCTTGACATAAGAAGGAAGTTTTTTACAGTGGAAACAATCATTCACTGGAACAACCTCCCCAGGGATGAGGAAGAGTCCCCGCGACTATAGGTCTTCCAGATGCGACTGGACAGGGTGCTAGATAATCTCACCTAGGTGCCCCTTCCCACTAAAGGTTAGTTCAGATGATCTTCTGAGGTCCCTTCCAACCTGGGCTGCATTATGATCCTATAGTTTTCTGCTTCCTACTCATTTTCCTGAGGACTACCTAATTTATGTAAAGAGGAGGCTCTTTGAGGTCCAGACCTTGGAGGTGAGCATCCTCTGGCCCCACGTACCCTGGTGCAGCAAAATCACTCTCCACTTACACCACCGGTTGCCATAGGTTCTAGACTAAGGGAATGGCCATCCACCTCCAGCACTGGCCATTGCCAAGTGACTTGCTTAGGCAGGAGGTGGGGGGCTCAAAGTGGCACCAGTGGGGGTGTCCACTGCTCCCAAGAGGGCATCTGTCCATCCCAGTATGGCAGAAAGCCCACAAGCACAGGGACCTGCAACATCCTGCTCTGCAGGAAAAAAAACCATCAGACACGGATGACCTGCTTGGCTTGTGCTAAGCTGTGCGAGTAACTTGTGTGCTCACTGGCATATATTACACAGGGAAGGCTGCTTTGCTCTGCTCCTTATGTACAGGTCATTGCAAACCCCCTGCCTCTGCACGGAGCAGGGCAGCAGAGGGGTAGCAGGGCGTAGGATCCAGCCTGTCTTCTCTAGAGGCACGAAGACACTATTTTCTTCTGTGCTCAGAGGAAAGAAAAATAGGCATTTCTTAAAAATGTTAATGAATTCATCACTTCACCATTCATATTATGCATGAATGTCTATGGCAGTTATCTATATTTAGAGAGCAAGAGGGAAAGATTGCTCACTTGAGTAGATCTAAGCCGAATATGTTTGTGGAAATGAGCATGGCAGACTGGTCTGGAATTTGTGCTAATGCTGATACATACCCCAAAAAAATCTCAAAACCCCTAAATTCCAATAATTATTACCCTATTCTGGCACAAAATAGCATTAAAAACACTCTTCACTGCTCCATCACACACAGTCCTGCCTTGGAATTGGGAATCCCGTGCAAAACAAGGGAGTTTTGAGCCCGGGCTTGTTTCATAAATAAAAAGTGCATCGGGGTGAAACAAAGAAATTCTGCACACCCAAGGTAGATGAGCAGCTTCAAGAACTACAAGCAACCTGAATAGCTTGGCCTCACCACTTAACCAACAGAATTTAAAAGAAACAAACTGTTAGCAAAACTGTAGTCACCTTCTGTATTTTGAGTCTGTAAACACCCTCGAGTCATGGTTTCAAATATTCCGAGATGCAAAACGGAGAATAAAGACTTGTTTTTTCTATAGCAAGAGCAGAAACTCTCACCCAACCACTTGTTTTTGGTGGCCATGGCAAAGCAATATTCTACTAAAATTAAGGCTGGTAAATGCTGGCATCTGTCAGACTGCTCTGTTTCTGATCTCTCTTATATCGTGGTAGAAATCAAGTAGCTCCGACCTAGGCAGAAAAGATTGCACTTTGCTGCCCCTATGTTGATGTTTTATCATTGTAAAATGATGTAACAATGTTTTATGAAGTTAAAAGTGATGTGATGATATTTTATGTTCATTCACGGTAGGTTTCAATAAAATGTCAGCTGTAACTGGCACATAAAGCCAGTTCACGTGTAAAGCAGATAACAGTTGCCGAAAGATCAGTGCTTGGCGCGTGGCCACAATCCAGATGATGGGCAATAATGCGCCACTTGAAAGCACAGTGAACCTCACCAGCCACTTGGAGCAAGGCAGGAGCCTTCTCCTCTTCCCCCTGACATTCTGTTACTGAAACCTCCCCAGTCCCAGCTTCCCTCTCTACAGGTAAAGGGTTTGCTATGCTCAGCTCTGCTGGGGTGCAAGGTGCCAGTCTGATATTCAGGCACTTGCTCCTTCCCCAAACCTCCCCATTCTTCTACAATGCTCAACAAAAAAAAAAAAAAAAAAAGCAATTTTAATCCCTGGAACTGAAACCTGGTGCCAGAGCAGCAGTGTCCATGAGCCACAGGTAAGCAGCTGGTTGACGGCAACACAGGATGGAGACCATACAAGGACATGTGCCCAGGGAAGTGCTTCCTACCCACATCTAGCCCAAACACCCTAAGCCACAAACTATGGCTGCTGTCCCATGTTTTATCATTGCCACTGTTAAGAAGAGCCAACCCCATCACCTCTGTAGGTGTCCACCAGTGGCTGCCAGCTGTGCTGTGCCCTCCTCTCCCCCTCCCAAAGCCAGCCCAGCCCCAGTGTGCCAGAATACGGCCCAATCCACAGACATCACCTCTTCAATTGCCATATATCCAGTGTCTCTTACAGACAACCTTGTAAGACATGATCACATTTCTGGCCCACTTCAGTCCTCGCTGAATTGGGCAGCTGCTCCAGGCCTTTATTTCTGTATCTGTATTGATTCTTTCACATTTAAGTGACCGCCTGGCAGCAATTCCTTTGTTTTCCTTTTTTTTTTTTTTTTTTTTTTAAGATAAACCTGCATTATACAGTACAGAAGCAGACATGTTGCCCTACTGCACTACACAGCAGTGCAATTCATTTGAAGGTTCAGAACTATTTCAATGAATCATTCGCTAAGATTAACACCAGACAGTCAGCAAGGACCCAGAGACAGAGCAACACTTAAATATTTCCTGTTTCTGATGTGGTTTCAGTCTGGTTTTGAAAAGGATCTAAAGCAAAACCTCATAGGAAGCTCATTGCTGTGACAGCTCATTACAGGAAAGCCATGTTTTTAGAGCACCAACAGCATCCCCAAGAAGCACACTTCCTCCTCACAAAAACAGATGGACAAGATAGTTTTGTTACAGCCAAACTGTACTACTACTCTCATCTTCAGTAAAACACCAAAAAATACCCATTGTGCAAAGGCAGTTTGCAGCTATTTAGAGGCAATACCTCAAGGCAGTGCCTGGGTGATGAGTTTCTGCATTTGCACCCCACTGCCTGCCTGGGTACCACGCGGTGGCTGCCCATGGCACAGCCCACACTGCCATCACGTATCGCTCCTCCTCTGTCACTCAAAAGTCACCCAGCCAAACAAAAACATAGTTACCCTCCAAAATAATCCTCTTCCAATTTCTAGGCTGCTGACCAAGTGGTTCAAAAGAGACCGAGGTGTTTCAAAAACCATCCAAAGCAATCATTTGAAATTAAAAAGTAAGGTGGCTTTGCACTTTCCTATAAACTCTGCCATAGTTTGTAAGGGATGTCCAAAAAGGACAGAACAAAAATGACATCGTTTCCAAGCCTAAATCTGTCCTTCTGTCTCATGGCCAAGACAGAAAAGAGTATAAATACTTTATTCCGCAGTTAAAACATTTTCCCTGCCCTGTCACTGCATAAAAATCTCATGTCAACAAGAAGGAAAAATCATTAAAGGACACAATGAAAGGATAGTCCAAGTGCTCCAGTGTCCTAGGGGCTGCCCAAAAGTGGACCCATTAGTCCCTCTAACAGGTTACAGGGATCCTCCATCAAGGTTGGACACCCCAATATGTGCATCCCAGTCCATGAACCAGCAGTGCTGGGACTCCTTTGCAGCCCCAGCTCTGACAAAGCCAAGGGGCTCAGACACACATTGGCAATTGTTTCCCATCAGCAGCTCCCCAGGTGATGTGCAGGTTTCTAGGTCACTTCTGGAGTGGCTGACTCACCACCCCAAAATTCTGTTTGGGAACCTCACATCCACTGCCAAAACTCCCAGGCCCTTCAAGGGCTGAACAAACATCACTAATACTATTTTCACAAGAGCAGAGCAACATCTTGCAGGACAGAAATCCAACCCACGTAACGCACAGCAGATGTGAGCGAGCAGCACCTCTCGTTTCCCACATGAAAGGCAGGGATCCACCACATCTGAGCTGGGAGAAGCCTCACCCCTGTGCCTGGCTGTGTTCACTAGACCGAGCTCACACTCTGCAGCTCCCTGGTCTGGGGAAAGAAAACCTCATCCCAATATTAGCTCCAGGATCCACACTGTGCTATTCCTTTGCTTGAAAAGAGCTCCTGGAGTCTCCCAACTCAGGTACTGTCGTTTCACTCTAAAAAAAGTTACTTGTCCAAGAAAGCACTAGCAAGACTAATGAGAAAAGGCAATGGAGGCAGTCAAATCCCTTCTCTTAAAAGGAATCATGCTAACACATCCAAATTTAACTGCCTGCAAGGACACATGAAGTTTCACTTTATGTGAAACTTCTGCCTCATGCACTTATTTTCATATACGCTTCCCCTCAGCAAAAAACAAAGCAGACAAGCAAAAAAAGCTACACGGGAAGCAAAGCAAAGGCGCCTTGAAAGCAGCTCCTGAAACCTGGCATGAGATCAGATAGATACTGGAAAGAGCAGAGCCAAGTCTGCCTGCCTGGGAGATCCCCCACGGATGCCCGTGCCTCCCCACCTTCCCTATGGAAATCAGGTGCGCGGGTGTGTGTGGGCAAACGGTGCCCGTCACAGCTCTTTCATCTTGGATGGTTACAAGTTCTATAACATTAGAATAATCCGCTGGTTTTTACTCCGTCCCAGGCTCACCCCTGGAGGAGAGGCAGGATGCAGGCAGAGTATTATCCTCGCAGCTCCAGACACCGAGCAGTTACCTGGACATCGACAAAGGAAAGGATGCATGGGCCTTGGGTGGCTGTGCAGGGCTTTGAACAAATATGTGGATTTTAAAGGCCTCTATATATTATAAGCTATAAATTTGCCTCTGCAGCTATAACATTGAGTCTACAATATGCAGCCAGCCTAAAATTATTCAAAGAATTGAATCAATAATTGAAATTTCTACTTTGATCAAAGTGCCAGTGGCACAATGATGACTCACGTCAGCATTGCTTCTCTGAGATAAAAGGGTAAGTATTATTCAGAGCTGAAAGGAAGGGAAGAAACTCTCGGTAAAAGAGTGAAATACAAAGGCTGTCACAGAGCTCACAAGCGAGACAACGCTTCTGCTACAGCCGCACCACTTGTCAGCACAACGAAGAGTCTGCAGACATTGTAAATTTTGATTTCAAAGACATAAAAAACTCCAAGATAAAAATTCATCACGCAAATTCTTAGGGAAGGAATTTTTTTTTCCACTGGGGGAAAAAAAAAAAAATCATAAATCAACCAGCTACAACATCCAGACAAGCCACTTGCAAAGCAAGAGTTTAAGCTATGATTAACTGTACTTACTGCCTTTAAAAAAGATCATATTACAGAAAAGCACTGGCATGATCTGTGTCACTTCGATATTTAAGCTCTTCCATTAATTAACCAAAAGTGAAATAGGACCTAGTACTGTGGATCATTCAGTCTAGTTCCTGTTACTTCAAGCAACCATATTATAAATCTCCCTTTTGAACTAAATAAACAGCACCTGAAGAAGAGGAGTTTTTATTTTCTTTTTTTTTGCCCCATTTGGAAGTGGTTTCAGAATCCTCTTCCTCAGATACACACAAATATTCTTCTGGGTTCCCACTCACAGTCACTGACATTGCTCTTTATCCATCCAGCTTTTTTGCCAGTGGTGTCCTTTAGGTTAAATATCTTTCTCCCTGAGTCATTCCCACAAACTTGCAGCGTACAAAGCAGTCTGGGATAAGGACAGAACAAAAATAGTACAAAGACTGTACAGTACTCTCTAACTGAATATGCAGGCATTGAACGCTATCATATGGATCTTCAGATTTCTAGAGCTCTTCAATTTTTTTTTAACACCCTAGGCTAAGGATCCACAGTTCTCCATCTGATGTGTGTGAAGAACTGCTCAGGATAACCCTACACTGAATGGAGCCTTTGCATTATTTTTATCTTAAGTGTCATGTCTAAAGGAAAAAGAAATTAAACCTTCTTCCCACCAGAATATATATCAAAATTATGAGCCTTCCATTATTAAATCATTACATGCAGTTTATATTCAACTACTTTTAAAATAGAAGAAATTTAATAAAGGTATTACACACAGAAGTGCTAACAAGATAACTGACTTCAGTTGCTGCTTCCAGAACTAAGCTCAGATTTAGAACAGTGAAAATCATGATAACGGCCGACAACAAGGAGCCATCACCTCTCAATTGGCCCAAACCCAATGAACGTTACAGGCAGGGGGACATGTCCCAGGGGAGAGTACCCCCAAGAAGTCCCTCCCCGTCTCTGTACGACACAGGAGCCCAGACAAGGTCCCTGGGTGCCTCCTACTCTCGAGGACCCTCAAGGGACCCACATGTTGTCCCCTGACCCAGCAGGGACTTCACTGAAGTATCTGCTGACAACATACAGACTAAAGAGGAAGGGCAGGAATAACAGTTTTGTAATTACTTCAGTTGGTTTAGATCTTAAATGGAGACTGAATTTCACTAAAAGCATTTTAATTCATTAAATTATTCACTAAATTAAATTAATAAAATAATGTGATTTGGACTTGATGATCTTGGAGGTCTTTTCCAACTGTGGTGATTCTGTGATTTTGCAGCCTAAGCCTCGATCACTGGAGTTACTCTTGCCTACAGCACATTTATACTTGAGCTAACAAATACGTTCAGAGCAGATAATCCCAAGTATTGCTCACTTACTTAATCCCACGCTATCATTCCCCAAGATATGGCATCCTCCTGTAGATCACCCCATTCCTCAAAAGGCGCTGCCTTGATGCACGTTGGCTGTCATCACCTGGCTTGTGCAAGAAGGACCTGCTACAACTCCAAAATGCAGCAGAGACGTGTGCAGGGAAAGGCACAGCCACACACCACGGTGGGACACGCCAGGGCTGGTCAAGGCCACCAAGAGCCAGCAAATGCCGCAGGACCTGCTCCTGCACATGGGATACACCTTACTGTGAGGCAGAACTCTGTTCTCACATGCACTGGTCCAAATCCAGAGAGATTTCACCAGCTTCTAAAGATTCACTCCAGATTTACACCCATGGTAGCATCCCATCTACTGAAAAAGTCACTTAAAGGACCAAAAAAGAATAGAAACACTTCCTAAATGCAACACTTCAGTAGAAAAGTTTATCTAACCATTTATTTTTTATAGAGGTGATGTTGTTCTTGTTATTACTATTATTTTCTATCTGCTTCCATCTATTTCTACTTCTGCCCTGAGCCGAAGGCAGGCTGTTCCATTTAAAAATTCAGGACACAAATGGGAACCAGATTACATCCATCCCAAAGCTGCCAAAAAGCAAT
Source organism: Ceryle rudis (assembly GCA_033439905.1). NCBI lineage: Eukaryota > Metazoa > Chordata > Aves > Coraciiformes > Cerylidae > Ceryle > Ceryle rudis. The sequence continues at coordinate 12,069 of JAAGNO010011932.1, forward strand.
TGCTGTATGAAACCAAAAATCCTCTTGGGATTTTTCCCAAATCCACAAAATATTCCCGAGCACTCAAGTTTCCACTGGGACTATTACATTAGCAGATAGTCTCTGTGTGAAAACCCAAGCATGCAGCCATCCTCCTAATGGTTTCCAGGTCCAGGAGGCTGCACAAGGCACGTTCTCCCACCTAAGCATCAAATAACATTTATACTAGATCTGGCCTTTAAAGCAAGATATACACCTATCAGTATGAAAAAAAATAATGGCAGAGGATCGTCGGGCTTTCATTTCCCCAAAGGAAAGCTGCAATGGTCAGTGGTATCATCTCCCTGTCGTCCTGAACCCTCCCTGTGCATCTCAAGAGTATGGCTGAGCCTGAACCCCCAGGCAGCCCCATGTATGGTGCCATGACTGTGAGAACAGCCCCTACGCTTGTCCGCAACGTCGCAGCTGCGTGAAAATGAAAAGTAAGGGCAGCCACCAATCCTTCAGATATCAGGGCTTCAGAGAAGCAGCACATCCTTGTTTGAGCTGAAGCCGTCCTCCTCCAGAGGCCGAGTACTTTCCAAAAGAAAAAGGAAAGCAAATCTTCGCCTGCCAAATGCTCGCAGAGAGCAAAGGGGAGCGATGGACATCAGGACAGAGGAAGAGGAGGATGGACTTGCAAGTGATGGGTGGGAGCTCCCACCAGCCCCACACAGCCTGCGGAAACTGAGGGGCGCAGACCCAGCAATGCTGGGGAGCACATCTCTCCCTATTTAACAACCTAAAAACAGCACCCTGAATTCATCCCCTCACACCACTGCTCCAGCAGGGGCTGGGGATGAGGAAGGCAGGGCAGGATGTGACCCCTTGATGCAGGGCCATTGCATACACCCAGCAGGACCCCAGAGAGGGTTTTATTGTGGGCTCTCACCCACCAGGCATTTCCTGCCCTCACCACTCACTCGGGCATTGCTTGATAACGCATTTACAGAACCCTTTTAAGAGCTTTTCCAGACATCAGCAATGACTACGTATATATAATATATACACACATATAAAAATATATGTAGTATATTTTATATTTACACATAATATGTAGCCATACATATCGACATATATGCAAACATTAAAAATACATCTACATCTATGTTTATATATCTCTACATACATGTAAAAATATATAGAGAGAGAATATATATAAAAATACATATCTCCATACACACCTGTGAGCAGGAACAGCTCCGTCAGCTAGCTGTGCACAGGGAAAAATCGGGGGACTCTTCATCTTCACGGCCACCCCTCTGTCCAACAGCTTTTTACGTTTATTTTTACACAAAAAAAAAAAAAAAGACAAGCCCTCAGCTCAGTGGATGCCCAATAAGGGCCTCGCAGACGCCTTAGCAGACAGAGCTGGGTCTCCGGCGGGTGGGCGCTGCTCCGCCGGCAGCTGCTCTCGCCGCTCCCGGGACATTCACACAGCACCAGGAAAGAGAAAAAAACACAGCCTCTCTTTCCATCGAAAGAGGAAAACGACTAAGAGGAGACTTTCCTGTATTTAAAACTATGCATCACAAAACCTGACAGAGGGATTCTAGTTAAACTCACGTGGATTTTTTTTTTTTTCCTTCTCTTTCAATGTTCCTTGGGTTTTTTTCTTTAAACGGGAGTTTATCTTTGTTCTCCTTGCAGGGATAGGAAGGTTAAATATAAAAGTTCCCTCTCACCATCCCCCTACAACAACAACGTGAGAAAACGCTCTCCGGCGTGGGAGGCCCTTCCTGCCTTTCACCCTGCCCGCCGGCCCTGCCCGCCCCACGCACCCCGCGGCGGGACAGGACGGGATGGGACGGGACGGGAGCCGCCGTCACCCCGGTGCGTGGTCCCGGGAGGCCCCTCCGAGGCCTCCCGGTCCAGCGGGCTGCGCCGAGCGGTGACCGCCTGACGCTGAGGGACCCACGGGGACGCTGCGATCGCCGCTGCGGAAACACGAGCGGCCGCTCCGGGTCCAGCTGGAAACATTTCCCCGGCGCTCCCGGTCGCTCGCCTTGCTCTTCCCCGGGGGAGCCGGAGACGGCTCCCCCTCCGCGCCTGACACGTTCCTGCGTCAATATAAACTGCAAACATCCCGGTTTGACCGGTGGCTGCTCCGGCGCTAACCCCGCGCTCGCACACCCGGCTGGTTTTTGCTTTTCCGGAGCGGAGAAAATTCGCAGAAGTACTCGGGGAGGGTTCAGGGCGCGGAGGAACATGGAGTAGCCCGCGGCCGGCCAGGCTGGGCTGCCCGGCCCTAACGGTGCAGCGGCGCAGGGGAAGGATAAACTCGCCCCCACTCCCACACCGCGTGGGGTTTCCACGAAGCCCGGGGGCAGCCGGGTGCGCTGGGTCCAGGAGCCTGCTGGGGGCTGTCCAGGCCTCCCCGCATCCTCCCCGGGGAGCAGCGGGGCACGGCCCCGGGGGCTGCTCCAGGCGCCCTCAGGGTGAACTCTGGCACCCCTGCTCCACCCTAGGAGAGAAAATTTCCTCCCC
>JAAGNO010011934.1:0-15040 GCA_033439905.1 Ceryle rudis
AATTGTAATTGCGTATATATTATATGTATCATTTTATTGTACACAATAATAGAATGGTCATTTTAAGAGTTGAATAGTTAATGATGACCTAGGCCATAGAGAGGTAGAGGAACTTAATGAGACAATCATTCACTTTAAAAATCTTACTCAGAAAACAAGTTCTATTCAGTCAGCTCTGAGGGAGGAAGTTACTTAAATGCAACAGCCTCTAGTTAATTGTCACTTTAACACAAGCACTGCTGTAGAGAGTAAATCTTTGTACTTGGCATATTACACTGAAAATCGTACTATGCTCATCGTAGCATTCTCCTGCCCCCCTGTCTTACTGCACAGACCACTGTTCCATGCCACGTAGTTACTTCTGCCACTGAAATTCCCCTTTATTTTGTTATGGAAAAAATTTAGTTTCGTGAACAAAGCACCAATATCTAGTGCCATTAAAGAACATTCATTCACAAGGAATGTTAGATTCCCAAATGGTATCCTTTCTGTAAAAGGAAGTGTTTAGTTTCAGTCATTATATACCAAAGTTCATTTTGTCTTACACCCAATAGCTATTTTTTAGAAAAAAATAACTGTCTAGTTTCAGAGTTCCAGTTCTTGTTTTCAGAACAGTTCTGAAATGCCTAAGATCTGTCTCAGTTCTTCTGTGCCTTGCAATGCTGATTTATTTTGTGAAACACTGAGGATTTTGTTGAACACAACCACTGAATTCCTTCATGCAGTACCAAAGAGACAGGTGGAGGAGTCTAGGTTTTGGTATGTCTTTAACAAAGTTTTGACATGAACACCACATTCCATCTTTTAGCTTTAGCTGAAAGGTTAGTTATTGGAAACACTGCTGTGTTGATGTGAAGATGTACATCAACATATGAAACAGTAGCAGCTACAAACCAAAATAACATTACAGACTAGAAATAGTTGTGTTATACTGCGTTGTTAGCAAACGTTGTCTTCTTGTCCCATAACTTCCTAAGTGCCCTGTGTTGTTATTTTGTTTTCTAGGCACCCAGTGGCCACCTTTTTCCACCTGTTTTTCCGAGTGAGTGCTATTATTACCTACTTGTTCTGTGACTGGTTCAGCAACAGCTTTGTTGCCTGTTTTGTCACTATTCTCCTCCTTCTATCCTTTGACTTTTGGTCAGTTAAGGTAAGATGACCCTGAATGGTAATTAACTTTGAAAGTATTTTGTATGCCATTAAATCAGAAAGGAAATATGTATTTTGACAGGTGACATTGTGATCTGCACTTGGATCACAACAATCCCCTCCAATGCTACAGGCTTGGGGCAGAGTGGCTGGAAACTACCTGGAGGAGAAGGACCTGGGGGTGTTGATTGACAGCCACCTGAGTACAGGGCAGTGTGTGGCCAGGCGGCCAAAAATGCCACCGGCATCCTGACTTGTGTCAGCGATAGTGTGGCCATCATCTCTCTGGACTGAGCACTGGGGAGGCCTCCCCTCAAATCCTGGGTTCAGTTTTGGGCCACTTACTCCAAGAAGGACATTGAGGGGCTGGAGCTTGTCCAGTGAAGGGAAGTGAAGCTAGTGAAGGGTCTGGAGCACAAGTCTGTTGAAGAGCAGCTGAGGGACCTGGGGTTGTTCAGCCTGGAGAAAAGGAAGCTCAGGGGAGAACTTCTCACTCCCAACAACTCCCTGACAGGAGGTTGGAACCAGGTGGGGTCGGTCACTTCTCCAAAGGAACAAGCATTAGGACAAGAGGAAAGAGCCACAAGTTGTACCAGGGGAGTTGGATATTAGGAAAAATTTCTTCATAGAAATTTTCTGTCAGGCCCTGAAACAAGCTGCCCAGGGAAATGGAGTCATCGTCATTCCTGGAAGTGTTTAAAAGCCATGTAGATAAGGTTCTGAGGGACACGGTTTAGTGGTGACCTGGGCGTGCTGGGTAAACAGCTGGACTTGATAACTTTGAAGGTCTCTACTGACAAAAACAATTCTATGATCTGTTGATGTATTAAATCTCTAGCCCATTTTAGTTAACACATTTACATATCTTAGTTACTGTTTGTCACCATGTTCTTTATAGCTGGTGGGAGCTGCTAATACGGTGAGAAAATTGCCTTGACATGGCTAGATATGTTTGCTTTCCCCCTTAAAAAAAGCAATAAAAAAATTAAAAAAAGCTTTCAGTAATGGGTGCCAAAGGATGTCCAAAGCTGCAGTACCGTGCCCAGACCCAGCACCCAGGGGCTGTGGAAGGCTCCTGGGAGCACCAGTGCCCTAATCATAGTCAGGCAGGTGGGTTGGGTCAGCCCAGAATCCCAGGGATTCCACACGTGGAACAATGCTTGTGTTTTGTAGAAGTGAAACATCGATGCATCTCCAGTATACTGTAAACTTCTCATGTTCATCCAGATGCTGAAATATTTTCTTAATTTGTTTGCTTGATTCCATGCAGCTTACTTGCTTATAATTAATCTTCCATTTTTTCAGTGCGTTTTGTTCGTGGTTCACCTCTACTGAGAAAATGTGTTTATTGGGGTCTTCTCCAGCTGACTGACTTAGAAAAGATACACCTTTCAATTTCTTACCTAAATCAATGTTGTTGTATTAATTATCATATTAGAAGAGGAGAACAGGCCTCTAAAATTGTGGTAACTCATCCATCCTTAATGACTGTTATGCTCAAGCTGGCACAGCTTTTGGACCCAATTCTAGTATTTGATAAAAGAATACGATTTTCAGACACACTTTTTTTTTTTTTTTTTTAATATTAGTCTGACAAGTGAGTTATGCAACTGATTAATGCACATAATCGTTTCTGTCACTAGAATGTGACAGGAAGACTCCTGGTTGGTTTGCGTTGGTGGAACCAGATTGATGAAGATGGAAAAAGCCACTGGGTGTTCGAAGCAAAAAAGGTAAGTATGGTAATAAAAGCAGGCGCAGGACAAACAGAATCCTGTTTGTAGAGCTGATACTAAGTCAAATAAAACAACAAAGGGAGCACCTTTGTAACAGTTACTGTTTATCCAGCTTCTACAGAAAATACTGTAAGCATTCAGTTCCAGGAAGACTGGATTGTCACATCCTGGAAGCCTTCAGGACAAAATAGGTCTTGCAACATTTTCATCATATGCATCAGCAGAATAAATAGTCATAGCATGGTACTATCAGTATGAAATGGTCCTAGCAGTTCTATTTTATCTTCTAGTGAGAACATTTTGTAGTACATTTTCCTATAGTTAATCACAATGCAGAATCCTCTTCAGGAAAAATCTATGTTCAGAGCAATACTGAATAGTTTAAATTCAGTATTTTAAAATTAATATTTTATTCATGCTCCTGGAATATCATGAGGATCACAATCCAGATTGCAAAGGATTCTGATGCTGCCAATGCTTCCCCAAACACCCCAGGGGAAAAAAACCCCAAAGCTATAAAAGGGTGCCTGGCAGCACTGCCAGAGCCAGGCCTGCAGGCGTTTGCTTTCACTTGCTAACATGCTCCCCACAGCCCTGCTCAGGCAAGAGTCTGCAAAACAACAGGTCAAGTGCTCCTCGCTAGCCTGCGCCTCCCAGCCCAGCCCAGCCCAGCCCAGCCATGCACACAGCCTGGGTGCCGAGCCCACGTGTGGGTCCCGCAGTGCCTCTAGCAGCCCCACGGCTAGCACAGCGGAGTGTGGCCAGGCAGGACCTTGGCCGGCACAGAAGGGCTGTGCACCACCACCACGGAAACAACAGGTTAACGCTCTGCCTGTAACCCAGCAGCAACACGCAGAGAGAATGTTATAAATTCCGAGTCAATTTAACTTTAAAGGGTTTATTTATTTAAGGGGGGTAATAAAAGGCAAGTAGGTAGCGCTGGACGCGCAGGGGGTCGCCCCACCATAAAACGTGCGTGCTTCAGGCCGTCTCGTACAGCTTTTGATAGGGTTAAACATTTCATATTCAGTAGGTTTCGCATGCGCCTATACATAGGCATCATCTATCCCTGCTTCACATGCGGATGAGGTCTCCTCCCCTGCGAGCAGGCGCAGTAATTTTTGGTGGTGATCGTCAGGGGTCTTGAGGATGAAGTAAGACGTCTTCCTCACAGCTAAACTTTCGACCCCGGTCTCTTCTGCATGCTCTGTAGGAACTTGGCAGCCCTTTAACCCCCCTCCTTGTTCTTATCGGATAACGAGGCCGAGAGATAACAGTGGTGTTATCTTTTCCTTCTTCCTGCTCATCCCAAGGTTTACACTTCATTCCATTGACACGAATTGTTCGACCATTTCTCACAAGAATATAGGCAAACCTGCGTGAAGGCAAAGGAGCTAGAAGACTTTCCGTTTCTCAGTTCTGTCAATACCGTAAGCGCGAACCATCTTAGCACTTAAAAGTGATGGCATCCATAGAACCACCTCCTGACCTCAAAATGACTGTGAGATAAGCAAGCCTACTTTACCTATTACAGTTTGTTAATTCTAGCCTAGAAGCACAAAGTTGACTTATCCATGTGGGCCTTGCAAAAATGCTGGCAAATGGTAGCTTGGTAGAAGTGAAAATCATAGCACCACGAGAAGGAACGTTTAATTAAAGTGGATTGCATTTTTGTCAAGGCTTATCTGTGAGAAATATTTAAATACTTCGTCATGGCAAGGACCTGTAATACCCAAGATTCTCTTCCTTTCCAGAGGCAGGCATTCCCCATGTCCTTTATCAGTCCTCTGGAAGCTTTATAGGATCTCTTGCTTTACAGGTAAACTCGCTTAGAAATATTTCAAGTCACTCACCAACAATGCACAGCAAATTCCTAGCATGCTGCTGACGCAGCAGAGGTTTGCCCTTGAAATCCTGTCTTCTGCTGAGGTTTGCTGGAAGAAAAGTAATTCTTGCGCTGACATTCCAAACATTACAATGCTCTAATCTCTGCAGCTTTTTCTCATCTTGCTCGTGAAGTTAACTCTGTCCTCTTGGTGCAGAGTTCTCAGGTGTATTGTCTTTTATTTCTCCTAAATAGTGAAGTGCTAATGCAATGTCGTCGTTGGGTCACCTGTCAGTAATTTGGGATACGGGTGATTAAACCCTCTTACTGACTCAGAACATCTGTCTTTAACTATGAAGGCATAAAACATTACTCTCTGGACCTCTGCAACATCACTGTTTTAGAGGCTACCTGAAAAAAATAAAAGACACCTTGTAATTATTGCATCATTCAGTTTTCTTAGGCAAGATAGAGTATCTTAACTGTATTTACAAGCTGGGTGTCTTTGTCTGCCTTATGATGATTGGATGGGCCTGATTTTCACATGGAGAATTCAAACTACTGAAAATTAACTTCACTTTTCAGAGTGGAAGAGTCCCCAGGGTTTTCTTTTCCAGTTGGGAGGCTTGTATTTCAGAAGCTAGGACTATGGGTGCTTGCGTGGTCTGAGGTTGCAAGTGAGGTTTTGAATTCCGGTCTCCTGGGAAAGCTCAGAACCTTCTGAACAATTCTCTTTCTTTAGTTTCTTTTAAGTCTTAGGAGTTAACAATGAGCCTGTCAGTGTAGGTAGGGACATAAGTTGTGCTGACCTGAAGAAATCTGCAACCAGGGCTTTTTGCAGGATGCCTTGAGGTTTGTTTTTTTTTTCCCCTGAAGAATACAAATAGAACACCATGAATAACAATGCCTCTTTCAGAGATGCCAGTAGTTACTGTGGTGTCCAACACAAGTATCACAGAAGAGGCATTTTTGAAGCCACAGTTCTTAATTTCTTTTATTGATATCTGTGGACTTCATAAGCAAACCTGAAGTCTTAGTTTACATAATGTAAAACTAAGCTTCACACAAGATTTAAATTAAGCTACTGCATGTCTTTAGGAAAGTGTATGGAACTGGACACTGCTAAGAGAATTCCAACTGGAACCAACTGATAAATCCTGTGAGGGCATCTTTAAAGTTTGCTTGTTAGCACTTGGAACAGCTCAGTGTAATTTTCACATTAGAGACTACACTTTCCTTACACTGGACTGATTTTTTTTCTCCCTGTACTTTTTATTTGTTAACAGGGCACACATCATGACTCTACAGACAGTGAAGTACTCACTCTAAAGTTCTGCTTGTAACACTCTCTTCTGTTTCACATTCCTCTAAGGCCTTGGCAAAGTTTGAATCTAATGTCAAAGTTAACTGAATAGTTCTGAAATTTAAAAGCAATTGCCAGTGTAAAAGAACTTCAACTTTAAAATACTACTAATCTCTGTAGTGTTACTGGAAGCTAGCATTAACAAAAGGAATAATTATCTCCTTTAAATAGGCACAAAGACCAGAACATTTTGAAAAGAAAATGCTGTCGTGTACAATAGAGCAGCACGCAGAAAACTTTGCATTGGTTACTTCTTATTCAATCTTCCTTCTATGCATATAATAAGTGAAATTTAGGTAAAGAAGTAATTTTGTCCATTCCTCCTCCTCTGATGATTTCTTACTGACTGTGGATTTTGTCCTTGTGACCAGTAGTTTCAATAATTTCCCTTCTAGGTGCCTACAACAACTGCCTCAACTGAAGCTGAAGCTCGAATCTTTTGGCTTGGTCTCATTATCTGTCCAGTTATTTGGACAGTGTTTCTCTTTAGCACCTTGTTCTCCTTGAAGCTGAAATGGCTGGTAAGTCTGTGGGTACTGAAAGACCTGTGGCTGACAGGCAGTGTTGGTAGAGGGAAAACTGATCTGTTAGGTTTGCAACAGTCTTTGAACCAAATCTTCCCACAGTACAAAAATTCCACTAACAACTTCCAGGAAACCACAAGGAGTTTTCTGCAGTCAAGCCCTGCGGTGTGGAAAGGATTAGTAATTTTTAGCCCCACTTCTACTAAAATATTGGATGTCAGCTCCTTCATCTAACTTGAGAACTTTAAGTGGTTGGCAAAATTACACTTTTTTTTTAACTGTAGCAACTTTTCCCCAACTTATTTCAGTCAAAAGAGGAGAGGACAAGAAATGAACCAATGATTTTCACCTCTCCTTAGGACTTGAATGTTAGTTGCTCTTGGATCTCTGGTACCATTCCCTTCTGACAGAACAGTATCATAGAGCTTAAAACCTTGATAAATTGAGCTATAAGTATGTTATGTCATAATTACTGTATTTATAAGCCATCTACGCTACAAAAAAACCCCCACATTACATATTTTTCTAAACATGAAGAAAAATGCACCCCGTATATTGCATTACATTTAGGTAAGTTTGTTTACGAAATCTTCATGTAAACATCGAGTGCCATAGAATTCATTTTGTCAAGTTCCTTGCCCTACTAGGTGCCATTTCTTAAATTCAATCTGAAAAGATAAAAAGCATCCTGGACATGTGCTGCTACATAACCAGTAACAGTCAAGATCACATTTGATTATTAAATGAAACAAGAAATTCACCTATGGGCATGAATTACTTGGAAATCATTAACTGCTTTGTAGTGCCCAGCCTGGCACAGCTAAACGAGCAATAGTTAAACCAGCAGCCAGTCTTTCTCCATGGCTCCATCGCTGGTTTTGAAAACCTGAGACCGTTTGCTAAACTGAGAGCTGGCTGGAGAAGGACATCTTAACTGGAACTGGGGGTGGGTTTCTCCAGTGCTTGTAAAAGGCAGGTTACACAAATGAAAAGAGACAATGTCTGCCAGGAAACTTTTTCAGAAAAATCAGTTTTTGTTATTCCCTTAATCTGCCAGATGGACTCTGCCTGCTGCTAAGGCTGCAGTACCACAAGAGGACCCCATTATTTTCACATCATGTTAGTCCTAGATATCGATTCATATCTATTGATGTTTTTTGGAAGTCTGTAAGTGACGGGATCTTATTTGTATGTGATAAGGCATTTGCCAGCTAAACAAGCCTGCAGCTTTGATATGCATCTCGCCGAGAAACTTTTAGATACAGACCAGGCTTTAAAAAAGTGAAATGATTCTACACTCAGTTAAATAGTAAGCGCTTGTAGGAAAGTAATGAAGTCTTTCAAAATACAGGAAAACAAAAGTGTTTAGTAATTTAGAGGCATTTTCTGGGTTAGAAGGGACCTCAAGAGGTCATCTAGTCCAACCCTTTTGTAGAAAGGGACTACTGTATTCAAGTTTGACATGATTGGAACTCTTTAACAATCATTTATTAGTGGAAGGAGTATCACCCTCGTAGAGCTTGTCAGTATATCTCAATAGTACATATATATACACACATATACACTCTACAGTCTATATATAGCAGTATTTTTGTCCCAGCTTACTTTTGTTTGTCCACAGGCTCTTGTGATAGCTGGGATCTCCCTTCAGACTGCTAATTTATATGGCTACATCCACTGCAAATTAGGGGGACAAAAAAGCATCAGCAGAATAACATCAAGGTTTTTTGTCACGTCAGATGTTCCCAAGAGTAAGTACCAAGTTGGTTTGTCAGCCACAGCCCACCAGGTGTCACATACTGACCTGCCTCCCACCGTTGGTTTTGGCTTTTCCCAGGTCTTAACTCCTAAAGTAACTCCTGGCAGGGCCATTTTGGTTTTCCAGTCAGCCTCTCTCACAGAGCTTGCTTGGAGGGGTCGTACCCCACATCACTTTGCTCTGTGCTCAGAGCCTGCTGAAGCATCACAGCTGAGCTGCTTCCAAGCCCCATGAAGAACATCCTCTCGGTTAAATCCTCAGGGAGATGCTTTCCGAGGTACCACACTGCCTTAGGCACAGCTGGGAGAGGTATCTCCAAACCTATGGCTTCCACCAGGCTCTTCCCTGCTTTTTAGAAGAGATCCCCCCATGGGAGGTTCTGCTGAAACCCACGCTTGCTCTGCTCGTTCTACAGGGCAGACAAGACTTTCAGAGGACCACACTGAAGACGGGCACTAATCAGATAAGGAAGAACTGAAAGGAGGAGCAGTAAAAGTATTTCTGAAAGCTGTTCTTCACAGGAAGATATTTAAGTAAAGCTCTTCGAGAATTATTCCTGCATGAAATAATAAAAAAATTGTCATTTGTGTTTGAGTCTTTAGACTGTGAAAGGTTTAGAGCCTTTGTTACTTCAAGGTTCCATCTAAAAGTGGTTTGTATAGGCACAATAATAACACTTCTGTTTTATACAGATCACACCTTTTAAGAAAAAAGAAAATGTCAGCTAACCTGCAGGTGTTTGATTACCTTAAACAATTAGAAGGAGACCAAAAGTTAATGCTCATTTGCTTAACAATACACAAAATCAGGCTGCCTTTCCCTCTTGTACACTGTACTGATTTCCCAAAGCTTTGATTCCTCAGTAAAAAGAGGATTTACAATCAGAAAAGGGCGTCTTAAAGATAGCAAATGTTTTTTGTAGTGTTCAGGCTGAGGGTCAAGTAGAAGAAAGAGCAGGCATCAAGCAGCACATTCACACAGCATTGTGTGAAGAGATGTTAATTTTATTCTGTTACCTGTAACAAATAAAATATTGCTCTTGTACTATAACTTGCCTAAACTCTTGGTAATTATTTTTTTTATTATTTAAAACTGATGCCAATTCTAAATCAGGAGCCAATACTACACTGAATTTCACTCTAACTACACATCTTTTCCACCGAAAGATGCTTAAATGATACGACTCCGTAAGGCAGCGAGTGGGCATTACCACACAACCTAGCTCAGAAGGCAAGGACAAAGCCCGCTGAGTAGGCACAGAAGCCACCTGGGATACAGTGCCCCAGTGTCAGCAAAGCATCTTTTCTATTCAACTTTTTAAATAAAAATCTTGTAGACAAAGGTCTTCAAACACCAACTCCATATTCAGGTTAGGAGCATCACGACACCAGGTGCAGCCTGTGTCTTGGTAACACAGATAAAGACTCAGTGTTGGAGCTTTCTGGCAAGCTTTGAGCCCACCTGTGAACTGCAAGGCTCTTCAACTATGGAAAAAACCTAAGGCAAGAACAGTTATATTAAGAATTTATTTGCAATATACAAAAAGAATACATTCCTTCTATTAAATCAAGGCATAAGTTACTTCTCTATAATTAAACATGAAGTACTGCATTTTTATTCCATTCATCAATTAGATCATCTTTTCTTCTTGACAGTGGTGATGATCACAGTATTCCTGAATTCCTGCAAAGACAGGGAAGAAGCAATATACAGCATTTCAGTTACACATCAGGAGTTAGTTACTGCTGCACCCCTGTCACCCTGTGGTACAAGTATCACAAGCTGAGCCTTCATCAGTGAAAACGGCTTTAGGAATTTCCCAGATGCTTGTCTTTTTAAACTCCACGGACTGGCTCTTTAGGTAGTTTTTGTATGGGGTTTTTGTGCAGTTGCAGTTAGAACGGCTGGCAGCCACTAGCCAGCTTGTACTGCACTCAGCTGTGGTCAGTACCCTTCAGTGGGCCTGCCAGCCTCAGAATGTTCCCGTGAGAGCACGTACACACGCGTCTGTCGGGAAAATGAACGGCCGAGGCCAAACATCAAAGCCAGTGATGAAATACAATGTTGCTGTCACATCAAAAGCCTGTCATAGCTGATGCCCAGGAGAAGTGAACACAGTATTCACACCTGGTACTTTCAGAATTGCTGTGCACCTCCACTGTTTTTGTTATCTGAGGCAGTAACACAATTCCATTTAGCACCTTCATATATTGCAGAAGCGCTCAGAAATGAGTGGATTCATTTGCACAGTGATTTTCACACTTACTTTGAATGATATTCCTGTAAGATAACGTCGCTGGAGACTCGGGGGCTTCAGACAAGAAAGACTGACCTTTGTCACAACTTTTTCCTTGAAGGACAGGGAAAAACATGAAAGCAAGGCAATGGAAAAGATGAAGTGGTTTTGGTTTGGTTTTTTTTTTACCCTTTATCCCGCTACCCATTATATGCTTCCAAAGAGCCACTCTTACACCAAAGAAAGACACATTGTACTTCAGATATGATTATACAGTTGAAAAGATATATAAGCTATTAAGTTTCAGACTAATGCAATTATCCCGGTGCTTTCCTCTTTCCACAACATGCTAAGTCACAGTTCCAGTAACTTTGAATTCAAAGAAATTCTCCAACTAGAAGTAGGTATTCACCTAAGAGACAAAACGTCTAATACTCTAATTTATCAGTGTCCAAGTCACGGTTTTCCAGTAATAACATCAGTAGAGGAGGAAAAACTTGTTTTAAACATAGTGCAATATAGTAACTTTACCTATTTGAGGGTCTAGAGGCACTTTACCCAGAAGGGAAACATTTAAGTTCTGGCACATCTTCTCGGCACCTCCAGTAGTTGGGGGAAAGATCTGAGATTCATTCTGGAACAGCATGAAAATGAGAGATAAAATATTGCAATTCTGAGAACAAGGGATTTTTGGAGCAATGTTTTATATACAAACAACATCAAGATAAGCTGTTACGCACAGCCAGCCTTACCTTACACTTGGGACATACAAAGCCACTCATGTTTTCCACTACACCTATGATGGGCAGTTTCACTTTATGGCAGAAGTTGATCTCCTTTCGCACATCCTGAAGCGAGACTTCCTACAAATATTAGGAGATGCTGATATTTTGACTACCATGTTTTGGTGCCAAAGCCATTTAGTTACACTCTTAGAGCTGAAGACAGCTCATAATGAATCATTACTGCTCTCTTCATATTCTGAGGAATATAAACCTGTGTTAGGTGCTCTAACAACAATTCTCTAAGTAGCAACAGAACAGCTCCAGCCTATTGAATATGGTTCTGTTTTGACATCTGACTTGACTCTAGGAAAGATTCAGCCATATTTATGCTTTATCTCCTATATTAATCTCATCTCATCATCTCTTCAGTTCTTTAAATATAACTTCTCCCCATTTTCAGTTTACGGAAAGACCCCTGGTATTCTCAGTAGAGCAGGCAAGGACAAGAACCACCGGGCTTATGCTTGTCATCTCTTCTCACATTAAATGTGAAATAGCTTATCATCATCTCTGCCTGATCTCATTCAGTTCTCTTGTTCTCTCCTCTGTCCCTCACCACTTGATATCACCCTCATCACTTCACTTCCTTTACATTTTATTCTTTCAGCTGTTGTGGGAACACTATGCATCTTCTGCTACTTTGATCTCCTGTTCCTTTCCAAACCAGGCATTAAACCTCCACTGGAATGTGACGTACTATGAGTTTCAGCTCCCCATGAGCTGATTTTTTTTTGTTTTAAAATGCACATCACAAAGTTGCCTACTGGAGGCAACCGGCTACTTCGTGTGGTGTCAAACAGTGCACATCTTATCTCTCAAACACTAACCTTCGTACTGGCTTCTGAACATCAAGCTGTTGGTAAACTACAGATTTGCAACGATGTCAATTCTAATCTCGAGGAAGGCAGTGAAACATTGCACTGCCACCCACCACAGCTTGTGACTGGGAACCGCTCAGTGGTTTAGTGACCCACTCTGATCCCTACTCCATCGAGGCAACCACCTAGCTCATAAAGCAGTCAGCTGTGGGCACAAACCAACAAAGTCAGCTCCTTTAGGATCTGCACCATCATTTCTCTCAAGTTAAATGGACTCTAACCAAGGATTTGCTTTAGATGCCACGTTGCTTCTGCCACTGGAAATTTAGGTTCACCTACCTGAGGGGTAGTGATTATAACAGCACCATCTATGTGTGCTGCACTGAGATACTGCACAATGGACAAGTGTTCATCTGATGTTCCTGGAGGTGTGTCCACAATCAGGTAATCAATTTCACCCCAGTCCACGTCACGAAGAAATTGTTTGATCAAGCCTAACAGAAAGGATAAGAATGTGGAAGAGAGAGAGAGAAAAAAAAAAAATCTCCCTGTATTTCAATTTTTATGGTTTACTTCAACTTTACAGACCAGGAATGTAGATTTTTCTGTAAACGTTAAGTACAGAAATGTTTATTTTGCTAAGGCTTAAAAAAAGTTTACAAAATACAGCATTTGACCTTCTAGCTTCATCAAATCAATATGTTCAACTAAAGAAAATACAAAACAATTCAACCTTTTTTTTTTTCCTATAGCTTACTATAGCATATTTATGTTATTAATTAAACAAGCTTACGATACTGTTGAAAAGACTCGATCCGCACCATTTTTCTTTGGTCCTCTCCAGATGACAGCATCATCAGGACTACTAAGCAAGAATCCCACTGACATAACACCCAAGTTTTCTTCAACATACTAAAAAAGAAGAGCAACTCAGTTAAGAATACAGAGCAGAAAAAAAAAAAAAAAAATTTGAGAAAACCACTCAAGAAACAGATTGGCTAGAAAAAGCAGCTGGGAGGGTGGCAAAGAAATTAAGAAAGAGAATTAAGGCAGAGAGCCTTACGCGTCTCTCTTATCAAAGTGCACTAAAAACTACAGGTTTTGCGCAACATTCACCGACTACATTCACAGACCAGAAAAGATCCAAGCTATCTTTTTAACAAAGTACACGCTAAAGGTGGTATTTCGAAAACCAACACTCCTGAAAAACTTTCCCTGCATTTTCTAAACATTACCAAGGTTTTTCTTGAGTGTAAGAGACCTTTTGTCCGTTGTTGAAAAGGCAGCGTAATATACAGCTGCACAGTAAATAAACCCAGTGAAATCACATCACCTATATTTATTGCCCATAGTACAGAAAAAAAACAGCAATCAAGAGACACTTAAAAATAGTAACACTGGTTTAGAAACACAGTATTATTATGATTAACAAACACGCAGTATTATTAACAAAAGAAATGTAATGCTCTGGTCTATAACATGTATATCTATCCATCTATTTCTAGGGAACCTGGATATTTAAGTCATCCTCCTCTCTCCCTCGTTTTTCTCCTTAGAAGGTGGTGCCCAACCCAAACACACCCAAACTTCCTGAAACAGTTCCGCCAACTTACCACAGGAGACCACCCAGATCCACTTTGATGAACCTGAAAATCGAAGCAATTCATAAAGTTACTCAGAAATAGACACAGACGTACACAAAACACGAGCACGTTAAAACTGGCTAAATGGATATCCTGCCGATAGGCACGATGCTGCTTTACTGCAGCAGCTGAGACAACAACTGCAGAAGGGCGAGATCTCCATTAGTAAGTGAAGAGTAACTGTTAACTCTCTTACTGGAAATTTACCCGTGACTACACGTAATTACATAAAATATTTGAAGTGCTATGAAGAGCATCACACTAACATTAATAAAGTTTTAAGTAGTCATGAATATGTGGCCGATACACAGCAAAAGCGGGTTTGAAGAATTGTTCATCCAAAAAGCAGACAACTTACAAACTAAATTTTGCAGAACTTCATCTCGCGTTATTTCCCTACCCACTGCCACACTCATTTCTCTACAGTAAACAGCCCTTTCTTTTATGCTCTCTAACTCTACAGAGCCCTAAAACGTTAAAAGAAAAATTAAGCAGAAATCCTTTAAACGACACATTTGAGGATTCACTTACTTGCTCTCCTTCTAGACCCATCATTTTAGGGATTGATGGGCCACAGATATCTATGTCCAGCAGAGCAACCTGGAAAACAAACAAACCAGCCCTCCACACTGGAAACAAGCCTGCACCACTGTCTCCTCTGTCTAAATCATACAGTGAAAACTCTTGGCGCTCGTAACACCTTCAGACAGACCCGTAAGGAGAAGTGGAATGCGCTCTGTGCAGTCATACCCTGCTGGGCTATCCCAGGGGTGCCGCAGGGCAGGAGCCCGGGGGTACTGCCCGCAGGTTCTCACCCGCGCCAGCTCCGCCCGCCCCGAAGTCCGGGACCCTCCGCCTCCCGGCCGCAGCGGCCAGCCGGCCCCTCCCGCTCCGCGCAGCCCACCTGCTTGGCCTCATCCGCCGCCAGCCCGTGCGCCAGGAGGGCGCTGAAGGTGCTCTTCCCCACGCCGCCCTTCCCGGAGAGCACCATGACCGTGTGCTTCACGCCGCGCAGCCGCTCCCGCAGCTCGGCGGCCTCCGCTACGGGGCGACACGGCCGCGGTCAGACCACGCTCCCCGCAAACGCCCCCCCCGCCGCCCCTCAGCGTCCGCGGCCTCAGGGCCCCTCTCACCCGGGTCCGGGACAGCGGCGCCGGCCGCGCAGAGCCTCTGGTTGGGGCATCCCTGGCAGGCGGCAGCCC
>JAAGNO010011935.1:0-98630 GCA_033439905.1 Ceryle rudis
TCACTTTGGAAGCCACATTTTAAACTATGTGCACAGCAAAAGCCTTCTCGACAATTTCCGAACGTGTTCTGAAGAGGTGAGAATTTATATATATATTCAAGAATCATCTAGGTTGGAAAAGACCTTTAAGATCATCTAGTCCAACCATTAACCCTACTCTACCAAGTCCACTGCTAAGCCATATCCCCAAGCAAAACATCTATATGGCTTTTAAACATATCCAGGGATGGTGAATTAACCACCTCCCTGGACAGCCTTTATCTATTATATAAATATATAGCAAAGACCTCTATACTTCTATAAGAAGTGTGGCCAGCAGATCAAGAGAGGTGATTCTGCCCCTCTGCTCTGGTGAGCCCTCACCTGGAATACTGCGTCCAGCTCTGGAGCCCTCAGCACAGGAAGGACATGAACCTGATGAAGCAGGTCCAGAGGAGGTCTACAAAGATGATCAAGGGGCTGGAGCACCTCTCCTATGAGGACAGGCTGAGGGAGCTGGGATTGTTCAGGCTTGAGAAGAGAAGGCTCCAGGGAGACCTAACAGCCACCTTCCAGTAGCTGAAGGGAGCTTATAAAAAGACTGGAGAGGGCCTGTTTACAAAGGCCTGGAGTGAAAGGATGAGGGGCAATGGTTTTAAATTAGAAAGGAGTGGATTTAGATTTGATGTAAGGAAGAAGTTCTTTACCATGAGGATGGTGGAACACTGGAACAGGTTGCCCAGGGAGGTGGTTAAGGCCCCATCCCTGGAGACATTCATGGTGAGGCTTGACAAGGCTCTGAGCAACCTGCTCTAGTTGAGGATGTCCCTGCTCTCAGCAGGGGGTTGGACTGCATGACCTCTAGAGATCCCTTCCAACCCAGACAATTCTATGATTCTAGTTTATGTCCAAAGAGAGAAATCAATCTGCTTTTGGTGCACTGATTAGTAGAAGACAGTATCTACATGAAATTTTAAAAGATGAAGTTTAAGTTTAAGCAGGAGGTTTTGAAAGAATGAAGTACCAGGGATAAAGAAGAAAAAGACAGGGTTCAAAAAAATTTTTTAAAACTTTTAAACGTTCCATAGTGAATAGTTCAAGTAGTACCAGCAATAGACAAGGGACTATATATAAGGGTCAACACTCTCATCCATGGGTTCAGAGCCAAATTTTTTTTGT
Source organism: Ceryle rudis (assembly GCA_033439905.1). Lineage (NCBI taxonomy): Eukaryota > Metazoa > Chordata > Aves > Coraciiformes > Cerylidae > Ceryle > Ceryle rudis. The sequence continues at coordinate 1,159 of JAAGNO010011935.1, forward strand.
ATTTCATTCCCATCTGACAACTTATCTGAATCACTTCTCAATTTAGGAAAATACGCTTAAGGGAAGAGATTATGTCAGGAAGCGTGGAAGTAGTGTAAAACTTATCATGAAATCTTAAATTCCCCTAGAAAGTTTTGTCATGTTAATTGCATGAAATGCAATTGCTGCAGGAAAGGAACAGAAGTATGAAGCTTGGTGTCTGACAACTTCACAGAGCAAACAGTACTGTGGTGACTGGTACTGTCACAATGAATGCTTTCAGGACATTCTAATTCACTGTAAAATTTTGCAGCAATACTGGAAACTAGCAAACAACAGCGTCAGGAGAGGTGACAATAACCACATGCCCTCTAACGAAGTTTTGTTTCATGCTATAAAACTAGTGGGTCTGTCAAAGCCAAACTCACAAAACACTATGATCACTAACTCCCACTTTCATGTTTACACCTTCTGAATTGCATTTTTTAAAAAGATACTTTTCCCTCAGAATAATAGCCTTTGGCAGCATCTGGAGTAGTAACACTGAAGTGAAATCTATAACACGGACTGTGAGCAAATGTCATGGCAAGATGAGAACAGTCTTGCAACAAAGGAAAGCGACCACACACAGTGATAGCTTGTGAGGATGAAGCAAGCATTGCTAAGAACAAAGTACAATGAAACCATAAAATTATGCCATTTCCTCATCCAAATTTCTCAACAGCTTCATTCAAAGCCCCTTCTTATAAGCTGGTGATTAGGAACATTTTAATTATACAATTGTAAAATGAGGGCAACCATGATAAAAGGAATCACAAGGCCAAGCCTAGACAATGTAGATACTACAAACATAGGACATATTTACTTGCTCATTTTGGACAGACCTCTTTTCATATTATCTGCAAATAAATTTAGCAAGGTATTGTGTTCAAAGTAATAGTATTCAGTTGGGTTTACTAGGCATATAGGACTTACAGGTCACATCTGGTTGATGTCTTTTTTTTTTTCCATTGTTATTGTCTAGGTCAACTTCATACACCTACACATAACTATATATAAATGCACATTCTCTGTGTCATTTGAAAGGCCAGCATATGTCCTCAATTTTCCCCTCTCTTTACACATATGCATATCTCATAATATATGCCCCACATTTTTAGTAAGATGGATAGATGGATGAATCCAGCTATCTTCCGTCATCTGTATTTCTTCATGGTCATCCAAAAAGGGACCTCTAGTATCTACAATTAACAGCACAGCCCTTCTCTTCCATTATAATTTTTTATTACATGCAAACAGTAGACACATGTGTTCATGTACTAACCTGCATAGCTTAGGCATGACCCTAATGAGTTCTGAATATATTCTGGGGAGTAATCAAGAGAGAATCATATGTATTTAGTCACTTTAAAGAAATTAATGCATTTCCCCAGACTTCTTTTGTAAAATCCCAATCATCCAAATAAATGACCTGTGAAATAAACTCAATCTAAATTAGTCCATAATCTTCAAGTCTTTCCCCCACCAAAATCTCTTGAGTCTTTAACAAGACCATATTCTCACTTATAAAGCAACCTTTAAGTATCTTAGTTTTATTTCTCAGGGAACATATCACAAAGAAACAGTACAATTTCCCCTTTATTTCACTTAGTTCTAGAAAATAAATCACAGGAATGTCCAAAGCACTGTTAGACTGTTGAGAATTGGTTACCATTGCAAAATGCAGCAGTCTGGTACTGCAAAAATATTCTGAAGAACATGCTTCTCCTACCCTATATTCTTTATGTAAATTCATTTTTCTATTCTCTGTCTTTTTTTATTGGGTAGCTATTAAGTCAGTTTATCCTCAAATGTATCAGATGTTATGAAACTGCAGCCAGTATCCATAACTTATACCACTAAAGACCTTGGTGTATATTGTTCAGTGTGAGAAAACAACGTGAAGTGGAAGAAAAAGCACCACTTCTCTACTGCATTTCACATATGCTAATTTCATTATAATACAATATACTGTTATTCCAGATACATATTTAATTACTCATAATAAATCCTTCTGTAATTTACATGGATAGGAACCATGCTGTGCAAGAATAGGTAACATAAATAGCAGTACTTTACTTTTGTACCATAGACATAAGTCACTTGCTAATTGGATTCTCACATTTGGACATCAGCCTTTAATCTCATGCTTCATTGACCAGGAAACAGTTGCATTTGTTCTGGGCTTCCTAATTATGATATATGTCTCTGATAGTATAATAGTCAGTCAGACTCACCTGATACTTAAGATTTTGCCATATAAAGTGAGGTCCGAGGAAATTAAAGGCATGTTGTCTGAAATACCCTTCTGTTCACTGTGTCCTTTAGATGATGTTCACAGGAAAAGTAGAAGGTCAATAATCACTGTATCTCATGACTCCATTGTAAGGCACATAGAATTGCTGATCCATATTACACCTGAGTGGATAATGAAAAATAAAACATTGACTTCCTTGAATTTTTGTACAGCAAATAAGTATCTAATGAAATATTTATGCAAGATACATCAGAAATATCTAAAATGGATAGAATAATTTCGGTTTTAAAAAACAGGCTAAAATACTACAAGCAGAGCCACCTGTAGGTCTGTTCATAAATTAGCACTCTTCCAGATTAAAAAAGTCCCATCAGATCCATTTTCAAGCTGTTGTCAAGCGTCACTGCAAGATCCACTAAAAGGTGAGACCCTCTGCAAAACAAAAATTCTTGTTGTCTGTAATAGCAGATATTGCAGGCCCTAGGTTTTAATAGGCCTTTTTTTTTTTTTCCATCTCTAATGTATTTAAGGATTCCTAATGAAAACAAACAAACCAACCAACAAAAACAAAAAAAACCCAACAACCAACAAACCCATAAATGAACCAATGAACCAAAACAAACCACCAAACTTCATTCTACTTCTGCAATTGTTAAATATGTTATTATTGGTACCATATTAAGTTGTTTATCAGGGTTGTGTCAGAGACTCAACTGTTAAATTACACAGGAAGATGAGAATACAAAATACATTCCCCTCCTAAAGAGAAGGAAAGTCACCAGACAAGGGAGGGCGAGCAGTAGAATCACCTCTTACTTAGAGAATTCATAATCAATTTATAAAATGCATTGAATACTCTGTTGAATTTATAAGGTTTACAGTAATTAATCCTTTTTTCAATTCACCCTGTCTGTATTATGTCTCTAGAATTTCTTCACTTTTAATGCTAATTAGGAGATGACTAAATAAATGCTTAGTTTCCAGTATTTTTTTTTTCTTAATTAAAAAAACAAAACAAAACAGGTCTTTATCTTAGATTCTCTACCACCTACTAGATTTTCTACAAACTCCTTAGCATTTTCTTTTTAGGATATTCAGGTACTCAAGTTTTGTTGGCACAAACAGAGGACAAATTTCAGAACTGAATATACGAGAATTTATAGAAATAGGATGGTAAATTTGCACACACAAACCTGTTCTAAAAACACTGGCAAATTGATCCAATGAATAAAATAAAGCTCTACTATTTTGCTTATCTGAACAGACACAACCAAGTAGCACAGCATAATTTTTTAAAATTTGTAGTCCTTTGAGATAGCAGCTTAGGAGACACTTTGACAAATAAACATGAACACTGTTAAGAACTCATGATCTAATTATTGATATTGCACAAACAGAAAAAGACTACATTAATCACATAAATTATTCATTCCACAAGCTACAGACACAACTAGGATGATACACTGATAAATTTCACTTTTAGGTACTTTTTAGGCCAACTGAATGTCAGGTTTTAGTATTTATTTGTAATTCCGTGCAATGCTACAATTCACATCTCTCGAAGACATTAAAAGTACAGTCACCACTACTAAGAAAGGAGATTTTCCTAGTAGTTAGCACCCCAAAGTTATTAAAAGAAGAGGAAGCAAACCCACTGATAATTCAGAAAATAATATATGGCTAAAAATCAACTTTTACATTATGTGGGGCAAGGCTTTCTACACGTGCCAGGAAGATATCCTTGCGTGCAGCCATATGCAGGGTGGTAGAGTTCACAGCTGTCCCTCCATCTCACATATCAAGCAACAGATTCACTGTGCCAGGACTGATGAGGTGAGCAGGAGGGTGAAAACAGGGAAGGATGCTTTGTTGCATGTAAATTTGTGGTTTGAAAGTGTTGCTCCATTTCTTCCGAGTAATCTATTTTTTCCTGCCTTAAAATGGCACTGTTGTCTAACATTGCACCTGCTATCAAGTACTGGCTCTTGTACAGCCCCCATCTTCAGCACTTGGTGTTACACCAGACAGCTGGGTGAGTAGGAGGAGACAGCAGTGTCATATAACCTTCATTTATGTGAATCCCCAATCACAGACTTTCATTCAGAGATTATTTTTTTATATAGGAATACAATTTGAGAATACAACTCTTCAGACCTCCACCATGAATAAAGGAGAATGACTTAAATGCAGCAACAAAACCTTTTTCTCAGCTCAAGTCCCGCCCTGTAACTCCTACAGGATTTATAGGATTAAATTCCTAGTGTCTTTTTAAAGTCTCACTGCCATATAATTCTATACTTTAAAGCCACTTTTTCACCTTCTTTCAGTGACAAAAGTTCCCTCAAACCCATGCAAATATATTTTGAACCACAGATTAGTTCTTTCATGTTTAGTAAAAGTCTACTTAAATTATTTCTCAGCTTTGTTATTGCTGAATATTGTGAAGTCTTCCATGAACTGAACCTATCTCTATTCTGCTCAAACAAATCCACTCCGTTGTTAACATCTTAAGGACTTATATTGAATACAAACAATACACATACTGAACATTCAAACTTTGCTCCACAGAAGCAAAATGAAACAGGATCCTTTGGTATATTCCCTGTTGTATCACAAATCAGAAGCATACTTCAATTCCTTCATTGTGTTTTGCATAATATTATCCACTTTCCCTGTTTACTTTTAGTGATTATTACAGCCAGGCCTTACTCAAGTCTAGAATCAGCCTGTCTCACAGGAGACAATTTCTCTGCCTGTGGAAAGGGATGAGTAACTCAAAGGACCACAAGCCTCATTTTCATTCCTAGACTTGTGCTACAAATCTGGAAACGATTTCACACACGAGTTACTCTGTAAACCTTTATAATTTGATTAAGCCTGGTGAGATGGGACTTGCTGTGCTGCTGGTGACCAATTCCCAACACTGTGAGGTGTCAGTACTTCACCATGCTCCCAGGATGGCCACCACCACCAGCTGTCAGGGCCCCCCTGCCTCCTCACTGGCCAGTGCCCTGATACAGAGCTCCAGAGAGCTGATGAGTGCACTCTGACCAGCTCTCCAGGTGACCAGGAGAGACACAGGTCCCAACAGTCTGACTGGCAGGACTTCACCTGCCAGGGACCCTGCAGAGGGGACAGAGGCTGCTCACTCCATTCCCAGCTATTAGCTGAGTTTTTCCAGAGAGCAGCTCACCACCAGGGAGCCACCTGAATTCAAAGCAATGCCATCAAGACTAAAATATCCTTTATTTCCCCTCCTATCTTTGCGTGTGTGCTATGCTCTCAGCCTTTCAAATTATCCCTCAATTCAGCTCCAAATTCACTTTTTGACAGCAATGCCACTCATGTTTTGCATTTAGTCAGCACAGCATTAAATAACTTCTAGTTAATGTCACATTCTAGTTCTGGTTTTATTTCCATCCCTGTCAAGAGAGATCTTAAATTCTAATAAATCTGCTTTGATGGGATTTTATTTTAAATTCAGAAATATATTCTTATTTGGTCTCACAAATATCTTGTGCTTTTTTCTACCTACAGGGTCTATATTTAGAGCCTTAAATACTTAATTATCGTCCTATTAAAACAAACAAATCTATAATCATTTAAAGACTGCTTGAAGAAAAAAATCCTCACTGTTCTGGACTGCTAAAACCTGTGTACAGCTACACAACTTCTCTCTGTCTATCACAAAAATTGATTTTTCAGGGCTTTGCAATGAGCCCTTGCAGTGCTTAAGACAAATGGATTGCATTATTGAATCCAGCCCTCAGGAATCTTTCTTCAAAATAAATCAAAACCAGAACCATTCTTTCCTGCAGGACCGCTAAAAAACTAGATAGAAAAATAATTAACAGCTTCACAAAGATCAAATCAAGTCTAAATTTTCTATGACTAGAGTAATGTATAGAACACTATTAGCACATTGATAGCAATTAAATGGAAAACACAGGTAACAGAAAAACACAAATAACCCTAAGGTACAAGGACAGTCATCACCAAGTAGGAAAAATTAACTAATAAATATTGTGCAAAGTTGTCATTTAATACGTAGCTGTCAACTGCTTCAGTTTCATTTTGCCCAAGGTCTGGAAAAGGAGGTCAAGATCAGTTTCTGCAGATTAATTCAGAGAAAACTGTTTTAATAATCATACTTTCTGAAGAGTGAGCATTTTCTGTGGGCTCATTAAAATCCCACTTAGAAAAAAAAAAAAAAAAACACAAGAAATTCCAAGTTCAAAATAAAAGTAACATTCAGCTGTAGCTAACCATGAATATTTATATACTTATAAAGTTCTCTGTATAGGTACATACTTAGACATTGACATCCAAATAGGTCATACAATTAACTAACTATAGATTTAGTGACTCACTGTCCTCCTACACATATATTGTGTGTAATTAATGTGCATGGGCTGGCCTTTACTCACTTTTAGACTTGTGCAACTTACACACTGGGGTTGGTATAGCTGGTTCTTCCCTCCCTTGCATTACTAATGTATTGCTGCGCAAAGCAGCCACCTGTTAGATGAAATCTGAAGCTGCCAATGCCTTAGGGTCTGATGTCGGTGAAGTTTCCCTGCAGCTACACTACTATTAGGCGGGCACTGATTTTCTTCCTCATCTCTTGAATACATTAAAGCGGTTTGCTCTAATTTGTTCCAGGTGGCTGTGGTCCTCCCACAAGGTCATAAATGGGCACTATAACTCACCATACACATAACCAGCCTGCTCACCTGCTGGTGTCCCATGACCAATACAACTTGTTTACTAGCAACTGTAAGAGGCAGCTGCATCAATTTCTGCCTGCCAGGAGAATCCTACTGGGGACTTGAATCTGAGCTCTTGTAGGAAAAGATATAAACATTAGTGTGGAGAGGAGGGACATAAGGGGCATATCTGGTATTATGGGCACAGTAACCGATTTTAGATTTTTCATTATATCATCAACAGCACTCTGGATTGCTCTTAGTGTGTAAAGAATATATTACTCAATTACCTTTGCAGAATGCAGCTGAAAGAATGTAAGAGCTTTCCCTGAAAACTGCAATTTTAACCCATGACTTTCTACAATTCTAACGTATAGGTGGACGTGGCTGTTTTTATTGTTGTTGCTTCAATTGTCCTCACAAATTCATAATCATTTCAACTAACAATGGCAAACAAATCAGTCCAGGAGCCTTATCTGACCTATGAACCTACCAGATTTCACTGCTGGGTGGATGGGTCAATCTAAGAAAGCCAGACAGAGAATTTGGCTGTACCAAGTAGAGCTGGCTGTACCAAGAGGAAAGCTGCTATTCATGGGAAATGTAACTGTAGTGGTTTGGCCTGAGAATGAACATGGCCTCCAAGCAAACAAATACTGGCTGTCCACAGCTTAAGCTATTTACATGTGCCTCTAACTTTAGTTTCAACTCACATCTCTGAGGATCCTAAGTTATTTAGCTGTGCTACATTAGATTTCCTGTCTTGGCTGTAAATGCCATTCCATTTTCTTGTGGTCAAGCTAGACTTTTTCTTTGATCCTTTTAACCAGTCTACATTTGCTCTCTCTAAGGTGAAAAGCAGAGCCATAGCTGGGAACATTTATTTGCTCTATGACTCTCTGAAATAAAGTGATCAGTATAAAAAACGTATTTCTCTAGCACGCATTCAGAAAGGCCCATACAACTTCTGAGAGTGCAGAATACAGCAATTGGAGCCAAACAGTGCCATGTTCCACTGTTTGTATATGCAAAACCTGGGGCAATGCCCCACCTTCTCACTGAAAGCTTTCAGAGTGTGGTACTACTAGTAGCTGCTTATGGAGGATTGAGTCAGTGCAGATTATTTGTCCAAGATTTTTGTACGCACTTCTGCAGAAATATTACACTGATATATAGAACTAGATTTACTTTTTTTCTTCATAAAACTAAACTCATGAATGAGAGGAAATAATCATGCCTTTCTATTGACAATCAGCGTTCATGCCAATAACTTTTGGCACACCACCAATCCATCTTCATATGTCTGTTTTACTGAAAGTTTTACCTTAGACCAGATTCTCTGAGTTTCTGAGATCTGCACAACATCGTTGTCTCACCACTTCCTTACATACTATACCTCATACATGCCCCAGAGCATTATTTGTCCCTTGGAGGCCGACAGCTTCATACTACTGCCAAGGACCACTTCTTAGAAGTTGTCTAAACCTTCTTCACTTTATCATAAGGGTATTGTCTTCACTGCCCCAGTGCAGGATGCAGCATCTATCCCACTAAGTTAAAACAGCAATAGTCTATGATCCAGCTCTGATCTAGGACAGACAGGTCTAAGGGGTTTAAGAAACTAGGCCCTTTTCTGAGTATCTGATAAATCAAAACTGCTGCTTGTGCTCTGTGCTTCTGGAAAAAAAAAAATATATAGCAGATACCCTAGAAGCTGGTCTTTTAAAATGCAAATGTACATGATTTTTCACACTTTTATAGGGTGTTAGAAACTGAGGATATAATCTACCATCTTTTGTAATGTGTGTCATCAGGGACTACCATAGTATGAACAGAAAAAGCTGAGATAGGAAAAAGCCAGATCTTGTGCGCTCATCTAATGCAGATGAACATGTACCGACTTCCTTCTAAGTTAAAACGATGGCGATGATGTCACTGTTCTGGTATTTTATTATGAAATGTTGTTAACATCAGCCCAAATCTGTGTTCAAAAATAAACAATCTTACAAATATGATTTTACTTCCCTCAATTTATTTTTAATTTTTTTTTTTTTACTTTCTCTGGTAAAAAATGAGTGCAACACTTTGGTCAGACAAAAACTGCTTTCCTCTTGTGTGAGAAACAGTACCAAATCTCAAGTTCTATAATGATGTGAAGATGCAATGAAGAAACAGGCCTAAAATTTCAACACAAGTAGCTGCCATTTTCTGTAAAATTCCTAAGCACTCAAAGTTTCCTATTTCAGATCAATGCATAAATTATAATTTAATTTTATTGCGACTTTCACTGTGTTCCCAGAAGCACTTAAAGCTGTAATTTGCCATTTTAGTCTAAATGGAAGGAGTACATTTTGCTCTTGCTTAACCACATAACCTCATTGACTTCAGTGAAACAAGGCAGCACAAGACCAAGTCTAACTGCAATTATAGTATGTATACAGAAAATTGTATTTGCTATTTACGATCCAATAACAACATTTTGAACTGAGAGGTCAAGGCTGAACCTATTACATTAGTGTATAAAGATAAATTTGATCAAAGGAACATGGAAAAGATATTGTGTGTAACTGAATCTGCTTTAGGGTATTTCATTTGTTAACATTTCCATTTATTACTCATCAAACTATCAAGCTAATGAAAAATAACAATACACTACCATAGTGCTATGCTTTAGGATAAAGGATAGCTACACCATGTTATGTTTCTGCTAATTTAAACCAGGTACTATAAAAGTAAACCTTACAACCTTTTTTGAAAATACTTTTTACAGAGAAAGAACATATAAAGGCACACTATATAATTAACCAATAAAGGAATGTTTTGAAGCAAACGCTAGAATACCAAATAACAAGTGAAATTCAGGCTTGCTGCAACTCCAGTAAAAGAATATAACTACTTCAAGCTCAGCAGGAAATCTTTAGAGATTAAATTTTCACATCCCCACACCCATGTTTTCAATAGCACGCCCAGCAGACATTTCACCTCCTCCTCACCCAACCCTCAGTCCCATCCTGAGAGGCACAGCACTGCCTTACCAGCATATCACGGATCACATCCATATCAAAACATTCACAATACAACTGTTTCATAAAATCACCCAGAATTCACAAGTTCCATCTTTACAAAATACCCAACTGCCAGACAATACTGTAAATGTAGAAAAATATCCACACAGGCATTTTGCATTACAGCTTGGTAATACAAAATTACAGTAATTGTAACTAATGACATCTCTGTCGGGCTGAAAAAAGCCACTCACTGGGAACATTCCTCTCCCTTCCCCACACAGACATCTATTTAGCTTGTGCTTTCCAACAAGGGCACAGGAGAGCACAGCCTGAGAGTGAGGAGGAGCAAAGAATGAGCCATTTCACCCACCACATTGCTCAGTCACACAGGGTGAAGACCCCTTTGGAAACCAAACTTTAGGAGGGGCTCAAAGGAAAGGTAGTTCCTGCTCTGTCAGCCCATGGCAGCAGTGCAGAGGACAGCTGCAGACTTGACAGCTCCTGCTGCTCCATCATGAACAGGGGAACTCCTGTAATTGAGGATCCACAGGCAGCTTTAAGGGATTTGTCCTTTGTCTGTACTACATCACTGATGCAAATCCACACGGAGATTTAGATTATTTTGTTCTCTTTCCTATGCTTTCTATTAAACCATGCTTGCAGAGGATTAAATCAGCCGTTAAGTAAGGCTCCAATGATAATGTGAAACAAAACATTCAAAGTGCTTTAGATAATACATGCAGAATTCAGACCCATTTTCCTCAGACAGAATCAGAGCAATAAAGCAGGTCACAGTAAGGGCAGGTCAACTGGTAGACACCTCAACTGGTTAGTGCAAAATTGCATTTTGCTGGCAGATGTTAAGCTTTCCCTACCCACCCTCTCTGTTGGAGCCAAATGTTTCTGGCTGGCTCTGATAAGGAAACAGAGGAAGTCCAGGTCTGTCTAAGAAACATACTCCACAGATTCCACAAGTCTCCAACTTTGAAGCCTTCACAAACAACAACAAACCCACACACACTAACAAAAACAAACAAAAATAATTACACACAAAAAAAGTGTAGTTTTATATTCTGAAAAGCCACGACACTTTTTTAGCAACAAGTTAGAAAGTAAAAACAATTAACTACATTGCCATACCCTCCTTTCTCTCCATCCTGCAAAATTCCCTGGCACTGAAGATGAAGACAAAGATTTTAAAAGTAAGAAAACTAAAACCAGGAAAATTTACATCTCAATCCTGGACTTTAAATAACATATACTGAAATGTCATTATTTGTCAAAGTTTAAAAGAAATAGCTACCCAGTGGCTTAGTGGCTTGGGAACACCACTTGGTGAGGGTTGCTTACTGAATTTTGCTCCAGCATATACACCTGATTGGTTTGAGGAGCAAAAGCAGGTCGCAATTTGATAAAGTAGGACTCCAGTTTTTATTATTGAGAAAATTATCATTGTTCTATTGCCTTTTGACAGCAATAGCAAACGTCACCAGCACAGTTTTGGACATTGTGTAGAATGGCCTGGCATCTCCCCAAATTCTTGACTAAATGGTCAAAGTGATCCAAAAGACTGGAGAAGGAAGAAATGCCTGTCAACTCGCTCACTACAGTTGATAAAAGTGCATGAAAAATTACATTTTCTGAAGTCTTCTCAGACTTGCTTTAAAATCCTGAAGTGATTGGATGCAATCTATTATTGGAATAACAACACGAGCATCATTAGAGAAGTTTATTTCACAAAATTGAAAGGTTTAAAAAGCACAACTACTGCATAGAATTTGTATTACGTTATTTGGCAATCTGTGAGCAGATTTGTCACTTGTACAAGCTGTTCTTAATGGGGTCTCTTCTATAGCATTCTACAGGGGATTGTGCTTGAGGACAATATAAAGTTTGCAATAGCACTCAAAAAACATTCCACATTATAAAAATCACTTCACAGAGTGATTCTTCAGTATGAAGGTGGTGAGGCACTGGAACAGGTTGCCCAGAGAGGCTGTGGATGCCCCCTCCCTGGAAGTGTTCAGAGTCATGTTCGAGATGGACCTTTGAGCAACCTGGTCTAGTGAAAGCTGTCCCTGCACATGACAAGGGGCTTGGAACTAGATGATCTTAAAGGTTGCTTCCAACCCAAACCATTCTATGAGTCTATGATTTGCTTGCTATGTGAGGTGATTGGATAGTCTGCTCCAAAAAGTTCAATTTCACTTCTGCTGAAGTGAAAGGCTTTGAAAGCCTTTGCTTTCAAAGTGCTAATCTTATTTCTTATATGGAAGATGTGCCATCTGGTCTGTCACTAATGTTCTGAAAAGGGTAGAACTTCTTTTCTCTTTAATCACTGTCATTAAGTTCACAGAATCATTTGTTTCAAACTACCTCAAGTTTGATATGCTAAACTTAAGCTTGATGACAGAAATGTCAGTGCTCTGTTCAGACATAGAAAGGACATCTGGAATCTAGGGAGAACTAAACAAACGTTCTATTACACCTGTCCTATACAGAGGTTCATCAAACTAGTAGTTCATACCTACTAAAACTTCTCAGCTTGACTTTTACCTGGTGACACATCTTCCCTTGACCCCCTGGCAGCAGCAGAACTTTCAGTGCTTAACTTCACAAGCTGGATGAGCAAGAGTGTAATACAAAGACAACTTTTAGAGTATTGTGTTTTAAATTTTGTATTTTGATCTAAATAAGTACCGGAGATATATTTGCATTAATAAGCATTTATGGACATTTATTTCCACTCCCTGTACTACCTGCCAGCATCTTATCAAATGAGATCCTATTAAATCAAGTTATATCTCTGACCTTAAAAGCTCACAGTCTAATGAAAAAAACCCAAAGCCGAGCAAAGCAAATTCCATAGAACTATAAGTAGAGCTGAAAATATGCAAGGTAGAAAAGATAATGGGAAATAATTAATGAATTTGCTAAGAAAGACTCAGTTCATAAGGAGAGGTGGCACTTTTTGAGAGATAATATTATATAGCAGACAAAGGAACAGATAGGGTTTTAGACATGCAACCCCAGAAAGGCTTGAAAAAGAAACCACACAATTCAGCCTAAGAGCAGCTTGCAAACAAATCTCCATGTTTAGATTATTTATGGTAATTGTTTATAAAATTTGAAAGAAAATGCACCTTTGGAGAAAAAAAGAGTGTTAGCAAAAAAGGGGGGTGATTAGGTCCTTGAGGATAAGCTTGACAGATAACCAGTTAATTACAGTCCTTGGAACACTGAAAGTGTTGTACCCAGAGAAGTGCAACGTGCCATAAAAAAACAGTGTCTCTTGAATACGTGGTTAGTATCCAAGAGTCCTAAGAAATTTATTTTCCAAGCCCATCTTCCATGCAAGGATGACTTTAGAGATAAAGCTGTATTCTCACAACTACATATTTTGTCTATTCTCACATATTTGAATGAATTCATTCAATGCATATTGATTCATTTCCTTTAGCAAGTTTTCCCAGGAACATCTGATGCACTGGATGAAGTTTGTTCCATGCTGGAAATCCTATGTGTATAGGCATTCCATGATAGGAAGTGCTCATTGTAGTGGCTTTTACAGCTATTTCTTAGCTAATGTCTGCTTTATTTAGCATATTTTAGTCTGTAAGAACTTTCTGATGGCAACAGTGGCAAGAAACAGCAGGTTGTTAGAAGGCAGGGAGAGGGATCTCTGGAAAAAAATTTATTTCACTGTTTGATTTCTGCCAGGAGAAATTATAATTTGAATACTCTCAGCATCTAGTTAATTTGCCCCCTGTTTTATACCAATGTGAAAGTATGCTCTTGTTAATGGACTTGCTTAAAATATATGGGGTCAAAATACAAATATTTATACCCCAGAAAAGATCTCAGGTTTTATTTTACTCAGGTTTTTCAAGGACCTTTTAAAAGGAAATATTCCCTGAGACACTAATATTAATTTCCTTTTATACACAGACTTACCCCCAGCTCTGTTTTTATTCTCTTAAAAAAGAATAAATACATTTTTTGAACAAAAGACAACTGGACAGTAGTTTTGTCACAATAAAGGAGGTGTGGAAAGGAACATAGAGCAAAGTATAAAAAGTGGAAATCTCAGCATCTCATTCAAACCCACACTAGTCACAGAAACAAAGTTCAGGATGATTCCAATGAGAGCTGTCTCTCCATAAGGATAATGAGGATATAGCATTAAAATAAAGGAAAAAAAAAAAAAAAAAGCAATAAAAAAGAATAACTGTATTCCTCAATTCAGTTTGGGAAAATACTAATAACAACTGAAAAAATTGAACATATTACATAAAACACAGAGAAAGGTTTCTGCATTCATAATTAAGCATAAAGAACAGTCTCTTCTGATGGCATCAGGGGTTGAAAGAGACAATTTTCTCTGGTGGTGCGAATTTGGGGAAGCTGGAGAATGCAAGAAGAGTTGTGCAAACACATTGACTAGTTGACAGTAGAAGTCAACTTCCAACTTGCAGCGAGTCCATGGTTTTTCCAATCTGGTATGCAAAACCCTGCTGTGGGAAGTATGTGCAGATATATCCAAATAATTGCCTGGAAGTTACAATCTCATATTAGACTTCAACATGTACGTGTAGTTTTGACACTTTTGTCCGGAATAGCTTCGCTGAAATAAGCCATCAGTAGTTTTCATATTTAGCATGGTTATTAATAAAAACAAATAGCAAAATAAAATAGCTTTTATAGACTGTTTTTCTGATTTATTTTTCAAGCAAATGGAAACAACTGTTAATTCAGAGTTCAGACAAACTGGTCCCTTTAGAAAAATTTGAAAGGGGAACTTTTAGTATAAAGGAGAAGAGCAAGAACCCTGGCTGCGTGACTAACAATATGATCAGGGCTTCTACTTTACATACCATGTGCCAGCATCATCAACATTAGATCACCAATGGGGGTGATATGCTGACAGACAAAGAGTATTGTTACTAGCACATGCGTTAGGTAACTGCTGGGTATGTTTCTTTTGATAACTTCAGCAACATCTTTATCTTAAAATCCGAAGTGGTCGTTTGCCAGAGGGGTGTTTAGACTTCCTTTAAAACCACTACACTTTTAATGCTAACCTGCTGGTGCTAAGAAGCATTTCCACCAAATGTTTTATTCAACAAGACTTAAGAGATGGTTTTGTCAGATGTGCTTCCTGTCATCCTTTATTACACTAGAACTTTTGATATTCGAGCAGAAAGGCTAGAAATAAGGATTAAAGTCAGTGAAATATGAGGAATGTAAAACTTTTCTTTCACTATTCCTCTTTTCACATTGTCCATCAAAATGAAAATTGGAAAATGTCAAGTAACACGAGTTTCATTTTTATTTTAATTGTTTAACTGTATGATACTATAATACTTTCATGGCTATGCAACAGATTTATTATGAGGAAAAGTGATTATAGACTGACAATTCTAGATCACTATTCTTTATACAGGGAATTCAGTGCTAATTATGAAGTTTATGTGATCTGGTATTTTCAAAGGAATGTCCTTAAGTTTTAGAAGACAAGAGCAAATATTTAAAGGTTTGGAGTTCAGATGAGCATCTTAATTTCTGAGACTGCAACAGTGAGCTGTAAATCTCAAGTGAACAAGCACTCTTTCTCCAGCTATTCAGAG
This sequence comes from Ceryle rudis, assembly GCA_033439905.1. Lineage (NCBI taxonomy): Eukaryota > Metazoa > Chordata > Aves > Coraciiformes > Cerylidae > Ceryle > Ceryle rudis. Next base: position 16,775 of record JAAGNO010011935.1, read on the forward strand.
TTTATGTTTCTAATCATGATAAGAAATCAAAGTAAGATATATCTAAGTGTTTCAAAGCTTTTAAAGTGCTTAATTGTAAAAATTAAGCCAACATTTTCACATCTAAATATGTTCAAATCTAAATTAATGACTTCTGGGTTTTCATTAATATTAAAATTCTGATGATTAATTTTCCCACCACTTTAAGCAATATCCTTATTAAAGGAGATGCAGATCTGTAGCTGAAACCTGCAAATATGGAAGTTGCACTGGTCAATAGGTATTGCAACTATCTAATGAACTGTTCTATTGGACTGTACATGTTTAGTCTTACATATGTCTCAGCATCTCCACTACTGACACCATTCATCTTAAAGAGTCATTTCATCAAAAAGATTATTTCTCTTTCCACTGCAGACTAGATATAGCAATTGACACATAGGAGCTGTATGTGCAGTGACTGCCGCAGCTTAGTTGTCATTTAGGAGAATCTGAGAGTTACTTTATCTTGACTATTTTAGGTTCATTTCTGTGCTGCTTGTAAAGCATAACAGAAGACAGAACACAAAACTGAAGGGACTTGTATGTGAGAGCATCAGAAGTCCATCATCAGGATATTAAAAATGCTTTTTGGTTTGTAGTTTGTCTGAGGTTTTTGTTGTTTTTTTTCTAATGCAGAATAAAGACTCTATTTAAGGCCTTATTTATTTTGAAAATAAGGATGTATATAGAATCACAGAATGGTTTGGGTTGGAAGAGACCTCTAAATGTCATCCCTCTGCAGTGAGCAGGGACATCCTCAAATACACCACGTTCCTCAGATCCTCATCAAGCCTGACCTTGAATATCTTCAGGGATGGGGCCTCCACCACCTCCCTGGTCAACCTATTCCAGTGTTCCAGCACACTCATTGTAAAGAACTTCCTAATGTCCAAGTTATATTAAAATGCTTGAGAACACGGAAATCTTGACCTGGGCACAGCCCAGTTCCTTACTGCCATTTGTAGTTGTTTAGCTCCTACCATATTGTCAACAAAAGAATACAGCATCTTGCTCAAAAAAAAAAAAAAAAAAAAAAAACAGTTGTTGTAGAAAAGATAGGCAGACATGCTGGACATGGATGAGGCTTAGGGTGGTGATGGGGCAAAGGTGATAAAGAGAATTTTTAAAGTAGCAACAGAAATTAATGCACAATCATTTGCAAGTTGAAAAACACAGGTCCTCCGAGTTAGTCACTGCATCTTACAGTATTTACTAGATACAATACAGTACACAGGGAATATGAAATTCCTGTCTGGTATTTAAAATCCCAGAAGCCTGACTGGCTCTTTATTTGTTATCACATGTTAAAATAGCAAAAGACAGATGTTACATTTACAAAGTCAATGTGCCACATCATCTTAAAATCCAAGAGCTGCCACTGCTAAATCTGGACTGTCAGCACTGAACAATTATTCATTTAAACAGTAAACCTTTAACAGAGAAGTAAAGCATGTTGTGAGTTACATTGCCCAGGCCAATTATAGACACAGGAGACAGAAAACCAGGCATCTGATTTTCTGAAAAACAGGACTTTCAAATGACCTCAGTAAATTAGCTTTCCTCAGAACACATACTGGAATTCTCCTGTTTGAAGCCTATGGCTGTGCAGTTGCTGCTGATCAGACACTGCTATATGTCCCTGGTAAGAAGCTGCAGATGTTCAGTACAGTAGTTAACTAGCATTTCATGAGGCAACATAGACATCATAGTAAATAGCTCTATTTTTTAGAACTGTAACTAACTTACCACCATAGGTTCTATTTAAAATGCTTTTAAAACAAACAAAAAAAAAATCAATCAAACAAAACCAAACAAACAAACAAAAAAAAAAAACAAACACAACAAAGCAAGTATCTTAAAATGCATGAAAACATACTAGAAACATACTGTGGAGCTATTTTGAAGTATTTAATGCTATTTAATTACTTCATACTGAAGAAGAGAATAAGCAACAAAAAGCTTGCAAACATCACAAGACCCATCCCAGCAGAGATGAAACGGAGATGACAGCAATGACACAGTAGCACAGGAAGTTTGAGACTCATTTATAAATTTGTCAAAACTGTAATTGGAAACTGTATCCATACATGTACATGATCATGGGGCAGAAAGTAGTATGAGCAGCAGAAAGGAAGAATCTCTCCTCAAGTGACCTCTGACAACCCTGGCTGTATAAATGCTATTTACACTGGGAGGCCAAGGTAGGCTGCAGTAACCCTCACAAATGCAAAAGGCAAGACAGACACAGTCTTGGGCAAAACCCCTTGTTAGCCACTGAGCAAGCACTGCACTCCAAGCTGCATGCAGCTTATGGGTCCTTGTAGCTGACTTCAGCAATAGATACCCAGGCTAGGTTTTCTCCCTAAAGGTCTTTTCTTATGCACTGGATACAAATCACTACATTGTTCAGGCAAACCCTCAGGCAAAGTCATTCCTACAACATTCAATATAGATGCAACTGTTCAGGGCAGAAAAATAAAACTCCAGATGACATTATCAGGCATGCACAGTAAACCAAAGAACTCCTCCCAAATGCAATGCCTATAATTAAATGCTCCATTTAGACAGAATGCAGAGCAGCAAAATGAGCTGCATCCTCAGTTTTAGCCGGTTAAGAATACTTCTGCAACCACCTTGTTCTTGCTCATCAAGTCATTACATTGCTTAATATCCAGTGGACATCAAGAAAAAGCTTCCATCAAGCAGGAGAGCAGAAAGTGTATTATTAGGCTGCATACAATCACAATTAATATAAATATATCACGAGCACCTCTTCTGCCACTCATTGCCCTTGAAAGTTTGAGATTGTTTCAGACCAGGAAAAAAAAACACTGAAAAAGTTTAACATACCCACATATAAACATTTTCCAGTTCTGTGTCTCACTTTATTTCATTAATCCACATTCATGCTACCCTGAACGTGTAGCAGCTAAAATCTTTATTAACTTCTGAAATCTTAGGACAATTATGGTGCTACAGCTGTTTCCAACATTTAAATACATCATCCACCATTGACATCAAGCACATGGGCATTCACAGGAAGATGTAAAGATACCAATCCAGAATAGTTTGGAAGTAATGAACAAATTAAGGTAAGAAAGAACAGGGAGTAAATAACTGTAATGACACACCTGAAACAGTGCTCTGTACAGTGTTCTTGTACACTGTATGAGATATCTTCAGTCTAATGAGGCAGACTGACATATTCTGTAACTCAGATTCAAGCTGCAGTGGTCTGTTATGCAGCAGGTAACAGTAAAAGTTTTTTCTGGAAAATGAATTGTTCAAGTCCAATTAGAAAACTGATAGCACTACGAATAATGATAGAAAGAAGCTGTTTTCTGTAAATGCTTTGTTTGATTAAGTCTGCAAAAGCATCTGATCACACAGCAGCAGTTTTAAGATAAAAAATAAGTGATTCTTGTCTTCTCCAGAACAGCTTTGATGAAAATTATTTCATCTAGATGAATTGAGCTCTAAATTAGTGTTAGAATAATACTAGGCATGCAAATCACTCTGAATTCTTCACTAAACCCATAATATCTGCAAATGACTTTAGCTCTGTCCTTTACTATCATAATTTCAGAGAAAGTACCAAGTATTTAAAGGCAATTCTAGGATACAATGGATCAGAATATTCTGTCTACAGAGTCAAAAATAGAGTTTACAGGGTTTTACAATTCTGCCAGTTGAAAATACTGAACGATAGTGATCTATGAGGTACACCTCTAGTTTGCCAACAGCTACCAGATGTGCTATGAGCTTTCCATGGACTGTCCTGGATTTTTGGCAGAAAGTTATGGAACTAGGTTCCCAGGCCTTAATGCAGATCTGCTGAGATGCTTCCCCAGAGGCAAAACCACTAGGCACTAGCCTCTGAAGCAGACCTCCTGACAGAAGGGATTTGGACTCATCACTGCTGCTGGCTCCTGGAGGGCAGTCCAGGCAGGTGCTCTGAGGCCAGCCTTTAAAGCGTCCCAGGTCTCTGGCCTCCATCTTTGTCAGACACAATGAGGACTGAGTGGAAGAGAATACCATGTGTAAAGCATCGTTTTAGCACAGAAAAAAAAAAAAAAAAAAAAAAAAAAGCCTTACTGTAGTGCTGCAGCACTAAGATTCACCACAGCCTTTGTAAAGGAATTGTCCTTCTTTGTAGCTTATCAGATGAGAGGAGATAAGCGAGTGCTGTGAACAGGAAGAAGATAGTGCCAAACATTCACAGCTCCCATTAAGTCCAGCTGTATTAACACTGCCGAATTTTGTAAGAACCTTGTAACAAAGGGATAGTAGCTAAGCTAATCAGAGGTATTTTTCCGAGGTAGAAAGAAACAATTGAAATAACACACTGCATCAGGCTGTTACAGTCTTGTGGTCCTGACAAAGCTGTATTGAAACAAAAAGTCATAGTCCTTAAAAAACACGTCTTTCATTCCCTGGCATTTAATCTCAAATGTCAGTAGTAAAGCTGTAACAAAATGAGTTTAATAGGCTGTGTGGGCACTCAAGATCAACTGCCAAATGGAGAAGAAAGGCAGAATTGAAATGTCCTGCTATATTCTTTTTCTGCATGTATCAGGTAAACTTACAGCTAAACCACACCTAAAATATACCGCAAAAGTAACTTCACTTCTCTCGGCAGGATTTCTGATAGATTTAAAGGAGATCTACCAACAGAGATAATTTAATTGTTTGGTACCAATTTTTCAGACTGGTTTCTTATGAAGACTGTAAAATGCATAATCCAGGCTACTGAAGATTTGCCATTCCCTCTGAAGGGCAGTTTTGAAGCAGCAGATGCCTAGGGGCACAGTTATTTGATAGGGGCCTAATATATGGATCACATTCAAGGCTACAGATGTCAGCCGTATAAAGAAAACTCTCTGCAGTCTCTCTGCTTCCAGAACTTGAGATACTGGAGCATGCTGAAATTTAAGACCCTTTTTGGTGTCTCTAGAGGTGTACACGCATAAAGATAGATGCCCTAGAATACATAATCTTGTGCTGCAGTCTCTGGCTTTGTGATACAAAGTAAACTTTTTTTTGTCCTCCATTTCATTTTATCTACAGGGCTGGCTGAGAAATGACCTAACTCTCAATTCAATATATCTACTTCTAGAAACTTGCAGCTTTGTTCTTGTCACTGCTGTTTTCATCATTCCTCAAATTAAAAGATGATACATCTAAACTTTCAGTTACTTGACTAAGGCAACCAAGAAACCATTTTTTATGTACGATATTGTCTGATGGCTTTTCTTCCATGTGTGCCAGATATAGCTATAATTTACAGGGTTTTTTTTTCCCCACCAGCCAGGATGATAATCTGGTATTGCTTGAGGCAGAAATTGTTTTTTGGTGTTCCAAATACAGGGTGTAAGGCACCTAAAGAATGTCTGTAGATTCTGTAGTCACATCACTAAGTTGCTGAAAATCATCACTCCTTCCAGAAAGCCTAAATTAGCAAGCCTACTCTTATTTAGCTTGTCAGATCACTCTTAAAAACAGTTCTTGGTTTTTTGAGGATTTTTGGTATGTTTTATACCTCGTGGGAAAGCAATCTTCTTACATGTGTTTTTGATACAAGCTGTCATTCTGAAGTATTTAAAATGTATTATATAATACTGGATATCCTGCTCTCTCCTGCTATATGGCAGAGACTATTTGTAGTAGGTTATCAAAAAGGCAGTGTATCAGCATATTAAAAATGCTTTTATTATCACAAATGTCAGTCCACTAATTTTAAGTCATTACCACTTTGGTTATCTTAGATTGCTGTGAGATTGAACGAACATAGGTCCTATAACAAAAAGTGTTTATGACAAATAAAGTTAAAGCTGAAAGATGACAGGGATGACTGACTTCCCCCAACTGTTTCTTTCTCAAAACCTCTCTATACTGGAAGCTTTATAGATTACAGTGACTAAATTGTGCGTACATTGCCACTCTGAGGAGGTAACTTTTCCTAGATATGTTTAGTCACTCACAAACACCTGAGAGCCAGAGTGGATCATTCTGCTATTTTGTTAACTAGTGAAGGTGTAATTCATATTAGGTTTATTTCTAAGACAAGTGTCAACAGGAGGGAGACTCAGACATCAATCCAGTGAAAAACTACACATCCTTCAGTTGAAAGGCTGTATCTTGTTTTATATCTATTTATTACTATAACTTCATTTAGATGCAAGAAGTCATTTTTACAAGTTTCCTGGGAAATCCCAAACTCAAAGTGTGTTTAAAAAGCTAATGACTTAATCACAACCATGGAAGTAATCATTTGTGACACCAAATACTTCTTGGTTTTATTTCAGATATACTATAGAGAAAAATCAGAGGCAAATCCAAAGCGTTATTATTTTTATCTGACCCAAGGGATTTCACAACTTAGGTTTAAGGTACAGAAGAAGAAAAGGATCAGCTGCATACTGGCTCTTACCATCCTAAGGGGGACATTTTAACCAACATTTGGAGTGAAAACATACCAGATTTCATCACTCTCAAAGCATTTGGATGAAACTTGTTAATAGGTTTGGCCTGATGACAGAGGTTTGACCTTACACACAAGAAGTGCAGGAACCTGATGAGTGATTGCTATGCTACCTTCAAAACTGCAGCTTGGGATTGCATTTTGCCACAATATTATACAACCTTTGGCAAGCAAAGAGCAGTCTATCCCTTGTTATACCATCTGGAGAAAAAAACAGCAGCAAAAAAATTCTGACATACACACTCTCTTTTGGCAAAGGCACATGTGGGAGAATAGCATACCTGAGCCAAGAGCTGTCTTCAGCTTATAAAAGGAATCTGGCTGATTCAGAGTTTTGTGACAGCCCCTTACTATGTTTTCATATTACATCAAAATCAGAAAATCACATCAATCTTTCAAATAGCAGCACATTCTTAAACTATACTATTCATGCCCTTTAAAGTTTCTACATGCATGAACAAGTTTTCTATTAAAATCTGGTTAAGTTTCCAGCTTACGTCCAAAGTTATGTCAGGATACAAAGAATCATTAGGTAGTATGTAAACAAATGGGGAATTTTTTTTTTTTTTTTAGAAGAGTTACTTTTTAATTCTCAGAAGTCCCTGAATAGATTTACAAAACATTACAGTCATCAGTGACGTTTAAAACTAAACATTTAATAGGCAAGCAGAGGCTTTTTTGTTTATTACTTGTTCACAACTGATACAAGAAGAAGAAAGGAGCCATTTGGCTTGGTCTTATTCTTGTGTAAGGAAACCTTGGGGCTACTGATACAGTCCCTGGAGGAACAAGGGGAACCCTCAGCTCTCTAATGATCATTTAAGGCAGGAGTGTGGCCATGAAAACAGGTCTGCCCTGTCTTGCCCCATCCTCTCACCTCAGGCTGATGATGACCCTTAGCTGTGCTGATACCCAGGCTTTTATGTGACCATAAGGCAAATCTGATTGGGGAACTGATCTGACTAAAATTAATTTATAAAGTATTTAAAAATGCATAGATACTTTTATGTCAGTTACAGCTTACACACACATGCTCTGGTTCTAATTTCCCAGGTGCAGATGTAAAGAAATGTTTTCCATCTTGATCTCATGTAGTACTTCTCAGCTTCCAAAGCACCCATCTCCAAAGACAAGACACAAACAGCCAAGGAGGGGCAAAGTGAATGCCTTTCTCCCCTTCTTACAGGCAGGGACTGCTAGTTCCCCAGCAGCCTCTAAGGGGTTCCTGACTGTTAGGAGGCCTGTGCCCTGGCTGGAGGTGAGGGACTGCCTTGTGGCAGCCTGGGCTGACCAGAGGACAGGCAGCCTTGACCCTACCATGTGCCCAGCAGCACCCACCATCACTCCCCTATCTTCTGCAGGAGGCATGTGTAGCAAGGGGTTGAGAGGGAGGGAAGATAACGAGGAATAAGGGTTAGGAAAAGTTAAAAAAAAATAATTCCACAGAAATCATCTTAAAAACTTGCTATTTGGAGTTTAGTTGATTCAGCCAGTGGACAGGGAGAGGAATTGAAATGGAACTCTTTTACCCAGTTTGTGCATATTTTTCACAGAATGAATTAATGCCTCACTGAAAGGTGATTTGTAGTTGGCATTTCAGGCAGCCTAACTGCCTGGCTCTGGAATTATTCCCATTGTTGTTCACACAAAGGGAAAATAAACTCATCCACTTGGCTTCCTTTTCCCTGAAATATATGTCTAAGATTACAGCTTATAAAGGAAACCAAATGGCAGATGGCAGCATCGTTGCAAAGTATGTGCACTCAGAGCTATACAGACCGGCAAATTATTTTGTTCAAAGAAAAAGACAGAGGAAGAGAGAACTTTTGAGTAAGAAAGAATAAAACATTGAGTTCTCTTCAAAAGTACCGGGGCAGCTCTTAGTTATGTTGTTACTACACAGCCAAAAAAAAAAGTTCAATAAATTATTTACATCCCTTTGGTTTGGGGGCATTACTCTTCATTGCATCAGTAACAAGAAAGGCTTTTAGAGAATAAATTGAAATTTTGTGCATTTAGATTGTTTGTTTTCCCCTCACCTTGAACCACACAGTATGGGGAGGTTTCAATCCACATACCCAAGGCAGAATTGCCTGTCCTCTGTGTGCCTGGCAGTGTTTAGCCAGACCCCCCCAAACACCTCTCCAGCAGCTCTTACCCTGCTTTGCATGAGAGTGCTAGGAAACCAATTATTTTCTCCCAAGCAGCAGAACAAAGCGTTACTGATATTTGCACCTACCCTTACGTTTCCTGTTTTTTTCCATATGAGGAGAGTGAGTCAGAGAACACCTTCTTCCTCACTAGATAGAAAGCAGCAGAGGAGAGACAGGCTCTGTCATCTAACAGACTCTCATGTCAAGGATTTGGTCACACAGCAAAGCAGTGCTCCTCCCATAGCCTGTGTGATCCCACAACGTTGGCCTGACAGCTGCTTTACCATGTTTTCATATTATTTTTGCTTCATGCTACCTTTGATATCAGAATAGCTGGGAAATAAATGGAACCACAGATCACAGACTGCTTTAAAATCTCTTTTGTTCAAGAGCATTCTCAGATTAAAATAATGCTGGAAAGAGATCACTGAAAACAAGAAAAAGTTTTAGGAAGTTGAGGGAAACCTTCATAGAGTTTAAACATAGTCAGGAGGATCCCTGTTGTTTCCAGCCATGCTATGAGCCAAACACCTTCCTCCAGAGAAGGTCTGAGTTCATGTTGCTTGTATAGCAATCTCTTCTGATTCTACTCAAAGACTAAACAACCCCGAAGTTTAGAAAATTATCAAAGGGAGGATTTGATCTTACGCTGCTTCTATAAGAAAAAGAGTCTCCAGGAAGAATCTCTCTCTCTCTCTCTCTCTCTGAAACCACTCTATTCAATTCTTACAACCCTGAGTTATGTATCAAGATTTGGACCCTTAACTTGCCTGGCAGATTTTATTACCATATTACCTGCCTCCTTGGGGTATACAGCTGCTCAGTGATTTTGTATTTATAAAGTTCTTGAAGGTCCACAGATGGAGAGCTAAGAGAAGCAATCTATATTTTTACACTGTATATTCACATACCCTCTTTCTCCTTAAGGCTTGGCCTTGAATACATAGATAACTAAGGTATGATATGATTTCCCTTGGGCACAGTGACAGAACATATTTACTGTTTATTGCTTCACAAAGTTGATTTCTATCGGTAGTGCATTATATTCCTATCCAAGCAGAAGCCAACACATCCCAAAGAAAAGGGGGTGATAAAAAGAGAATTTTGTCTGTTGAGCTGTATCGGAATCAAGGCAGGCAGCCATCCTCAGCACCAGCGATGCCAACAGTGCAACAGACCAAATCAGAGCAACCAAAAACACCGAGCAATGCCGCTTACAAGTTGCTGCATAATCTCTGGAGCAGGAATGTAATTGCATGTTTTATCCACACCACAGGAGAACCTCAGTAAAAGTCAAGCTGGGAGGAGGGGGAAGACTTCTTGCAACTTGGAATATGCTTAACACTATACATAACACTACTTTGCCTATGTTTTGAGAAATCCTTCAATATAGACAATGAGTCTACATTTACACCTACATCAGCCCACTAGGGACAATGCAATTACAGGTGGAGAAGCCAACTGGAGAGTTTCCAATTATTCTGAGAAGTCACAATTGCAATAGTTACGCTTCCCTCATCACAACAGGAAAGAGAGAAAGCAATATGTGTTGGCAGCTAATGAGCCCACAGAAATGGGCCTTGTTATGTTTAGGGAAAAATGAACAAACACACACACATACATATCAGGAATAAGTTTGCTTAGCTATTTTCCTAGTTACCAGTCATTGCAAGTACCCCTAATTAGGAAAGCTCACAGACAAAATATGTAAGAAATCAAAGTTAGTATTCCTGACAACTCACACAGTTCTTCATGATTTGAGATTTATGCTCCCTTGTGAAAACTGTAAAAGTACACATGAAGGACATCTATAATGGCACAAGTGATAAAACAGAGTTGAAACAGGAATTCAGATTTAGCCTTTACCAGAATGTAGTTCTTCCTGCAGCTTTATTAGGTACCTGAGATTATCAGCTATATTCTGCCCAGCTGGGAGATAAGTTATTAACTGAGAAATTATCACAAACTGTTCATCAATAACAGGTTGTGAGAAAACTTCCTCAATTTTTGCCTACAACTCTCACAGGGCTCAAGTTAAACTGATCTGAGCACAAATGGAAAAGTTGTTAACTGTCTGCTTTCTCCAGAGACACGCAGGTTTCTTTCACTGAGACTAATAGACAGTGTTCACAGTTTTTCTAAAGGGAATAAAGTGGAAAAATAAACATTCTTTTGGGAAAGAGAGTGGACTAAATAGGCATAGCTGATAACGCAGAATGGGTTTACAGTTTAGCTAAGGAGGCAGCAACCCATTTATGATCTCAAAAAGTATTTTTCAAACTTCTGTCTCGGCTGAGAATGTAATTTGCTGCATTTCTGAACGGCTGTAGAAGAATGAGGACAAATTCACTCCTGTGGATTCACAAGGATATATATTTATGAATTTACTACAGCATGCACTCCTTCATTTGATTCATCCAAAAAACTCCTGTCACTGTGAGCCCATTTTTAAATTCTTGCCACAAGAGAGATAGCCTCTTGTGTTAATTGCATTATATGAACATCTAGGTGTAATGTTGTACAATGGTCCTTTCAACCACAAGCTTCAGAAAACTAAATGCTGACAAATTGTCTGGGGTCACATCTGTGAAATGTTTCATATGTGCTAGTTCAAAGAGCATGACACTACCTTGCTCTGAAATGATAATAGCTTCAAAAAATATGCCCTCTTCTGCAGCTGAAATTTTCTTGTTCAATCTCCAATAAAAGTAGATTTTCCTTTAAGTTTGAGCAAAACATCATCTACCATTTAGTAATGGCAAAGTGAAAAGAAACGTGTTTCTAGTCTTCACTGTAAAGGCAATTACACATAGCTAACAGCCAGAAGGGCTGGCCCTCAGGTGGACTAAGCTGCAATGATGTCAGTGGGCCCAGGAGCACGTGCACCAGCCGCTGATGGTTGTTGCATCAGCTCCTTAGCAGAAAAACACCACTTCATGTATTTCAGGCAAATGACCAAGCCAATAAAACATCATTCCAGCTCCTTTCAGTAAAAAAAAAAAAAATAAAATAAAATATGCAAATCCCAGTTTTCCAGGAGGGCTGTCCCTTCTTTGCAAAGTAACTTGTTTGGAAAGCCCAGCCAGCACTGCAGGTGCTCAATGCTGCAGCTGGAGAGGTCCTGGGGGACAACGTCAGGAAAACTGACCACTTGGAGGTGTTGGGGCACCGCCAGTGTCAGGCAGCCACCACTTGGCTCTGTTAGAGCTGCAGATATTTATCTTTGGCCAGATTTAAGGCAATGCTATCAAAAAACTTTGCCCAGGAAATGTTTTTCATATATGGGAAAATAAGTCATCTGTCTGAAGCATGAGCCATATTTTCCACATTGAAAAGTCATTTGTTCAGTTGAATTTTTTTTTTATGTTACAGTTCTGTGAGAGACAGATGCAATTTTGAAAGCAACAGCTTGCGCTAAATCTATCACAGCTACTTCACAAAGGGAATTAGAAACTTGAAGCTGGACTTATAAATAGCTCACAGTGACAAATGCTTCACAGCATAACTTCACATTAATTACTGTAATGCAAACATTAAAAAGACTGAAATGCAACCTGTTCCTGGATGGACAGAGCAAGGTTCTGGGACCTCTTCAACACAGACAATATTTCCAGGGAAAAGAAAAAAAAATGCCCATGTAGCCACAGTGTCACAGCACCCAACAGTTTCCTTGGAGATCTAATAGTTAATGTTTTTTCTTAAGCACAAAAAATGTAGAACCATAGAATGATAAGGATTGGATGGGACCTCTGGAGATCATAAGAGTTCAAACCCCCTCCCAGAGCAGGGTCAAAATGTATGATCACCTAAACTCACTGTTTACATAATTTTCTAGTCTCACTGCTGTGGAAGAAATGAGAAAATAATGCAAATTCTAGCCAATTTTCAGCCTTTTAAAAAATCTCCATCATCCACAAGTAAAAGATTAGCAATTACAATGAATATAGCTATCATAAAGATACTCCTGAGATATGGAAGAATCACGGAATTGTCACAGTTGGAAAAGACCTAAGATCACTGCATCCAACCATTCCTCCAGTAACTGTCTATCAATGAGACCTGTGCTCTGAGGTTATAAAAATGTATGTATACATAGCAATAATCAGTGTTTCCAGCCTGAAGTGACCCCAGTTTTGATAAAAATGAAGCTCCCCAAGCATCCGACCAATATCTTAATGGGCAGGTTCCAAATTATTTTAGAACTTTTCCCAGAAAATCCAGAAATTTTAATTGTTTATACATTTCCTCCCATGACACCAATGGCATGTGAATTATGGCAAGTGGCTTCATTATCCAGTTCACCGAGTTATCATCACCACAGACACCGTGTGATTTCAGGTGTTCCAGTCTTCACATAATTGTAACTCATCCTTTATGTGACAAAGACTAATTGAGAATGGCAGTGCCACTAGGGTAGGCATCTATATAATCACAGACACGGTCATCTGTTCTTGGTGTCATAAACCAGACCACCATTCCACAGGCATCATTGTAAATACAAAGGAAAGGAAATTAAATAGTGAAATTTAAGAAGGTTAAGGCAAGAACAGCATTATATTTGATTTCAAACACTATTACTTGAAGGTAATTTAATCTATTGACTCCAGTAATAAATTATGTAGAACTGTTTCACAAGTGCTAAAGATTTTGTTAAAGCAGTTCTAAAGGTTTTCTCCTTGAATTTTTATGTTTAAGAACTCAAGGCCTCTTCCCCCCACCACCCCCCCCCTCACTCCCAAACTTCCATTAGATGCAAAATATTGTAACCAGTTTGATGGTGACAAGAGCTAAGGAACCTTGCTGTGAGATTTCACAATAGAGAAGAGCACAATAGCTAAGGAAAATAATGGTTGTGGCTATGGTAACCCAAAGTGAAATATATTATTTGCATCAGTTTATAACCGAGCTGAGATGCAATGTTACATGTTACTACTGTAACAGGACAATTGTTTTTGAAAATTGTTTCTGGAAAACATTCATGGGAAAAGCGCACACATCATATAAGATTTGACATTTGACATCTCCTGGACAACTTTTTAAAAAAAAAAAAAAAAAAAAAAAAAACATAATTCTGCTTAAAATTATTCTGCTCTTTCATTTTACATTCTTCATTTCCTTCCTCTCCCCTTTAGTTAGCTCAAAGGATATATGCTTGAAATGCCTGCTATTAAACTCAGCAGCAAAACTCCCATTAACCATAGCATGCACTGGCTCCAGATAAATCTCTGCAATCAGCAATATAGCAAGACAGAACTGCTGATTGGAATGTCTCAAGTTCTTATATTATTTTGAGCCGAGTAAAATCTAGCTATTAACCATCTATAATAATACCTGACCAAGCATAGCCAGTTTGCTAAAACTTTAGAAATCCATCCATCATCAGTCCTCAGGGTCTGCTCTGTTCTCTCATCACTGTCCACACAGAGTCAGCTGTGTGATACCACTGTTGGAGACTTTGGAGAGGACCAGGTTGTCACAAAAATACGACTGTTACCAAGAGACTTGTTTTTGAAAAGTGACCAAAGCAGTAAGAGGGCTACTGAAAATGCAGAGACATGTTGAGACATACCAAATGGGGGGGGGGGGGGGAGAGAATTCAACTTCCTATGAATACCAGATTTTATTAAATCTCCTTTTTTTTTTTTTTTATCCTAGTTAGCAAACCAACTGTGAATGTTTTGCTTTTATGAAATACCCAAACCCAGACAGGCACAGTGCCCAGTTTGGACAAGCTTGAGTCTTGATCTATCACTACTTTACCCTCCATTACTAGCACAGGGGGGGTTCTCCAATGCTAGTATTATTCGGAGTCAGATTTAACAGGAAGAAAATGCAGCTACAGAAGTCCCACGCAGCCACATCCAGTGCAGACCAAGTTCACAGTCGCCACAAGAGAGGGAGCTACTCCCTAGCTCAGCTAATTGTACTGAGGCCAATGGCTATTGCTCTGCATGTATGAAAATCACTGACCAGTGTGTGGCTAACTTAGCACCTCTCAAGGCTCTGCTCAGAAAAATCAGAGAAACTTTCTGCATGTAAAAATACTTCCAGAGCTGTAAAACTTGCATGGGAATTTATAGCTACAAAGCTCCTGATGTACAAAGCAAGCCAGAGAGAAAAGCTGCTCAAACCAACACTGAGATCCCACCTCCATACATTACCAGCCAAGAAACAGTCTTTCATGCCAAGTTCAAGTTCCCTCATCAGTAACTTATCTCACTCCCCTTAGCTATGGTAAATCTGACATTTGTTTTGAGCTAAATATTTAATATTTGATCTTCCACAATTGAAAACTGCATTTCACAGTTCAGTGATTGTGGAAACTGTATACACATTAACTAGTAAATTAGTCTGCTGAGAATAAAAAAAGTGCCTAATTCATTCTTAGGCATAAGAAAAAAAACAATGAAAATACAGTTTAATTGTTTTACATAGGCTGTCTCAGCACTTCTTGAAAAAGAACAGAAATACTTTTATGGACATACATTGATTGAAAAAAATTGAAGTGAAAAATATAGAAAAGTCACTCATACGCAGATTAGCTTTCACGTAGAGTTAACTGTGAAGAGTTAAAAGACTCTGCAGTAGCACTTTAAAGGTTAAGGAAGTTTCAGTAGCATAGGCACACTTACTGCAAATTCTAAAACTTGCATTTTCCCTATATAAGACTGAGAAGCTGCTCATAAAATTCCCTAATGCATAGTCATTTTTACCTTTCATTGACATTAAGAGCAGGTAGTAAATATTGAAAAATAATTTATGAATTCCAAATCTATTTCCAAATATCAGTTCTTCAATTCAGTGATGAAATACAGCATAAACCATCTGCAAAGCAGCATTCGTGAAAAGAGAACTGTTAGCATGAAAGAATCACTTGTGTGAATACTTGCTTTCACATTCAGTTACTGCCTAAGGTAAAGCCCATCATCAGTATTGCTGCAAACAAGGAATGTCTCTCTATGTACAAATGGCATATCTCAAAACATACCCTGATTTTCAGAAAATATTTGTCCTTTGAAGGAAGAGAAGGGAAGCCAGCCTCATAACATATGACAGCTGGGACCACCCCAGAGTAGAACTGAGTTTCCTAAAGAACACGGACCTGAGATGAATGCTTGTACTTTCCTCCCCTCAACCCAAGGCTGTGGCTCCTACATCTATTACAGCCCCTTCCCACACATATTCTAGAGAGGAAGGTCTTCCTTTGCAGCACTGGTTTGATTTCAGGTCCATTACACTCAGGCACAGCAAAAGCATTTGAAATATATAAGAAACCTTCAAATGAAGTTGCCAAAGAGGAGCTTGCAACCTCTCCTTAAATCACCTATGCCATCTGCCCAGAATTTCATCAAGAAATTACTATGAAAACATACAGCCAAGATTTCTTTGTAGATGTGTTCTTAATATTCAGGCTAATTATCTTCTCAACAAGATTCGGTAATAATCACAGACTTTTCCTTAGGTAATTTAAGGACTTCATAAACAGGGAAGACATTTCAGTGTCTTGGTCTATATACATACAGATGAAAGCCATGATCATAGAAAACTGTTACAAAAAAATATCTCTTCAGGGAAAATGAGAAGAGCTTTCTATATTTACTAAATAATTTAGCAGCTGCATTCCCTCTTTTTTTCAGGGCAAGGAGTAAGTACATTTTGGCAGGGATGCACACTGTTTATTTGACTCGGTTGTGCCTAACAGGCTCCTGGGTGTCAGGATGAGCAGCTGTGGCCTTCCTCAGCTTCTCACCTGGGGCCATCCCCGGGACTCAACATCCTGACTGCCTCCACTCAGCACCTAAGTTGTGCCTCAGCAGTAAACAACACAGTATGGATTACAATTATGACAACACATCAGGCTCCAAGAGCTGTGGTTTCCATCATGTGTGTCCACCGTGATCTAGTTATATAATGCAATTGTGCTTACATAGGATGGGCATTCTTGAAAGAAAAAGATCAACAACCTTTCAACAGAGACAGCAGCGTTCCAAAATATTAGCAAAACATCGCAGTTAGCAAGTAACATTTGCTGAACTCATTTGACGTCTGCCTGAAAATTGCCCATGAGCAGTTAGCAAGATTCTCAAACGTGTTCATTATCTGGAGGATTATTCTTGATGTGCAGTCAGCTCATAAAAGGTTTCCTGCAAACACAGTCTCCATCAGGTCAATTACTTTGTGAAGCTGCACAGTACTGCTTTCTGTGCTCCGACTGGGTGGTTTCTCTGGCTTGCACAGCACGAGCTATGAACAGTGCAATTAAGTTACAACTTTGAGTCACAATAGGGAAACATGATGCTAAACACTTGCTTTTTACAATCATCTACCCTAGCAAAACTTGAGCCTTTGATTACTTACAGTATGAAAGCCAGTTTGGGAAAAGGGACAGAGCGAATTAGAACATTTTTTAAAACAAGGATTCAAGAGTTTAACATTGCTGCTGCCTTACTAAAAAAGTTTTCTTTCACTGCATGAAACAAAAGGAGGCAGGTGATGCTTCCCTTTACCCGTGTCAATGTCCCCAAACAAGCCATACCTATTCTCAACAGACAAAATCTAAAGAGGATAAAAACTTCCTTCTCTCTCTGTGACAACCTATATCCTGCTCTTAGAGAGTCTTCAAATCTAAATACCAAATTCAAGAATCATAGAATGGTTTGGGTTAGAAGAGACCATAAAGATCATCTAGTTCCACCTCTCTTAACAAGCATCGTGGCAAAACTAAAACAAAACAAAAAAACCCCAACACAACAAAACCAAACAAACAAGAACAGTAACAAACCAACCAAAAACCAAAACACACACCACCACCAAACAACAGACCCACTACCCATCCTTAGAGTGACAACATACCAACTCCAGTATCAGGACTAGAAATACAATATATTAATGAATTTGGTACTCATTTTAATATTTAAGGAAGCTTCTGGTATGTACTATTGGCTAGGTTAAAAATGTTCTGAAGAACTTCTGGGCAAACTGCTAAAGGACTTACAATAACATGTAGGCATTGAAGTGCTTTTCATTATTTAGAAGAAAGTTGTGACCTTAGTTCACATACTTTATTCCTTCTCTTTTCTAAATAAGTAATTAACACAAACATTTTAATGCACTATAATTTGAGCACATTTATTTCACACTCTGATTTCATGCCTTATAATTCACATCCTTGATACAGAATTCCTGCATGTTGCATGGCTGTGGAGTTTAGCTTCAGGTCACAACACATGACAAGGAAAATGTTTGCTGTCACAGACATTGATACTGTGAATACTCCTTCAACGCAGGAGTAATTATAGGAGAACTTGAGTTTGGCATTTGTTTCGGTCCTAGATGAATTATCATCATCTTTAATAACAGAAAATTCTGAAATTCTTGACAGCTAAATCATCACAAAAGATGTATTTCACCACTTAGTTCATGTTTCCCTGCCTAAATAAGCTACTCATTCCCTTACCAGTGCAAGCTAAATATTATTTGAATTACTGTGCAGGAGCAACATTACCAGAAATAATTTGTAGGAGCATTTGTTCTAAAGCCAAGTAAATACACATGACATGGCTACTTATCAAACCCCCTCTGTGATCCTCCAAAAAGAGGGAACAATCCTGAAGGTGACAATAATATAATTTAAAATAGCAGATCAAGACTCCTCAGCAAATTTTGGTTTATATTTGCACTATTTCACCTTTTTTTTTTTTTTTTTTTGGTGCTATTTTCTTCTAAATGTGTTCCCCATAGCAAAAAGCTCAGATAAAGCAGGAACATGGACTTTAATCTTCACCTCACAGCAGAACAGGAATAGTAGAGCGGCCCATCACAAAAAAGCAGGGAGCTCTCTTTTTGATATTTCCCTCAAACTTCCTAAAAAACAATTGAATCAAAAACTTCCACTTCACCTGCACTTAGATCAAAAATTACCACAGAAATGGTGTAAACCACTCCAAACTGAAGAACACCATAAAACCTTCTTATATTTCTTAAAAAGGAAAAAAACCCAAATGAACAAACAAACAAAAAACCCACATACACACACAGAAAAAAAAATCCACCAAACACACAACCAAAAAAGATAATTTTTTTCCATGAGACAGCAATCCAAGGACTAATATAAGAAATACTCATCCTGGACAGTTATCTGTAGTTTTCATAAATGAACAAAGATTTTCCTATAACAGCTTGGAATCTTTCTTCAAAATGATATAAGGCTTTTATTGCTTTTAATCCTTTCACAGCGCACAAGATTGGACATTACAGCTGTGATGTTGCTGGACTAAAAATCTATTTTATGTAATTTTACATCTTGTAAGCAACACTGGTTACAATTTTCCTTTCCCTCAGAAATCTGTACAGTATTCACAGTAACAAATGCACCTGCCTTTACTAAATAATGTAAGGCATACACTAAATTAGAAAACGCAATATATAGTTTCCTACATTAGTTCATTATATGCAGAATATTAAAGGTATTTGTGAGACCTTAATACTGGAGTCCATTAAATACACTCACCTCCATAGCGCTCACTCTATATATCCAATCCATGACTGCTGTACTTAACAGAGTCTACTAGACCTCACACTCTTATGCTTTCATTACATGATGGCATTTCACACTTGGTGCTTTCCCCTCTGGGATTTCCAGTGGGGAGATTCACTATGAAGCCAGGAAGAAAAAATATATCTGCTAGATGAGGGATGTGTTTTGACTTTCTCTGAACTATCTCAGTGACCTCAGTGGGTTGTTACTGCAAGACAGATCACCTCTCCAGACATTAGTGTTTGTGTATTTATGACAACTGTATTTATTTACAAGGATGTAAATGTGTGCACCAAGATCATTGTGTTCTGCAGCCCTATACAACAATTAAGGGCCTTACTTAAATATACTACTGCCAGATGTTTACTGCTGCTGCTTGGTGGGAAAAGATCACAAACCCCCAAGTTCTGTGAAGAGTAGTGAAGGAGATCACAGTGAACTTCTACCTCATTAAATTACCCTGGTTATAGGGCAAAACCCTCTGAAAGCAATGAAGTTCTGAAACAGGCCAGAAATTCATGTCATCCTGTTTCATGGAAGGGAAGAGGGATATCTTGGGCCTGGTCATTAAATAACTAAAAGTGCACATAAGGAAGACTAGCAGGACAGCACAAGCTATAAGAATCTATAAAGAGATTATAGTCTGTACATATTTAAGAAACATTCACATTGTTTCTCTTGCTATTTTTTCACCTCAGCGTGCAATAGTGACACAGAATTAACAGTCCTTTAACTCTGATAATCCTGCCTCTATGGGAGCTCTGTCTGCACAAACCCTAAGCAACAAATCACCCATCAGGACACACTGTCACAAGGCCACCTACAGGGCCACACTCTCATCTGCATTTGGATATATGTGGTTTCTTTTTTTCTTTCTCCAATGCGGGAGAGGCACAAGCTCCTTAAAAAGCAGTTTGATGTAATACAAGCAATGTGTCAAATTGGTGTGGAAATAGAAAGGACATTTCTAAGACAGGGATTCCCTCTTTTTATCTGAATCTGCATATGTTTTGTTCTACCCAAAATAAATACTAAATATTTCAAAGACACTTGTGTAAAGCTTGTCTGTTGCTTGCTTCTACTAGCCTTTAGCTCTCAAGCAATGCAATGGTGAAACTCAAGAACCTACGGGTACTCTCCAGCTACTGGTGTGCCTTGGAGGAGCCAGCACTGATCTGGCAGGCTTAAATACAGCTTGTCTCATTTCCATGAAATGATGATAAACAGAACTGGTTCCCAGGAGACATCCTAAGACAAAGGAAGCTTCAGGGCCGGCACATTCTCTGGATCCAGGGAAACCTCAAAGCTCCCCAGTGCTGGAGGCAGGGTTGGCGCAGGATACCTACATAGGAACCCTGGCCAGGTAGGCAGGTGCTCTGCACACTGGCCAGAGAAGCAACACTTTTAATAGGTTGCCATTCTGGTTTATCTTACATGGTATACAAATGACGTTTGCTCATGAAGACTGGCTTTGGGGGAAGAGAAGGAAGTCAACAAGAATAATTGAATTGTGTTTGTTTATTTCTAGACTTTTATGGAGTCTACGCAGGCACTGATCTTTACATGGGTAAGACAGCATATGTATTTCTCTTTCTCCTGTATCTTTTCCAGTCAGTCCCATTCAGTCTGATTTCCACCAAAGCATGCCCTTATTAGCAGGACAAACATTAACAGCATTTATACCAAATGAGATTTGTCGGTATTCATGTGCATAGTTGCCATCAGTGCTATTAATCCTAAATATACTGTTTCTCATTCTTTAAAAAGATTTCTCAATCTTTTGAAAGACTGTCCAGAAAAAATGCTAGAAAGCAAGAAAATGCTAGGAAATAGATAATTATTTTCATATACCTTTAAAATTACCTAATTAGCCAACATGCTATGCATGCTTATTTTTTTATATTAGCATCTATGAGAAATTATCAATCAAAACCATTACTTCAGTTTTACTGCTATATTCTAGTACACTATCTTGCATTGTATTTCTCTTGTGAGGAAAATAAAAAAAAAAAAAGGAAATACAAGAAATGCATTAAGACACTTAGCTTATTAATGGTCAGTCATATTTAAACTCAGTTCTCTTGCCCTTGGCTATTATGATCTAGCAATGACAAATTTTTCTTCATATTTTTCAGAAATAACAGAAAATTCCAAGAAATGGAAGCCACTGCTAGTAAAAGAAGAAAAGCTGAGTATCATCAGGCTTAATAGCCCCTATTTAAGATCCATGAATGATTACAGAGTTACTTTCCTATATCGAACTTAAAAGTTTCATTAATAATATGTTGCCTCTCTGGAACGTAAGTGCTCTCATGGTACAAAGGCTATTTATTCTTTGCATGGAATAGAAGAGATAGAGGAACAATGGCTTCAAAGGTGTCATGCTTATATGTTTTGACAGTAGTTTGTTGGGCAAGTGCTCTTTGGTACTTAAGTATAACTCGTCCTACTTCTTCCTACACTGGCCACAGACAGGTCAGTAGCGTATCCATAGCCAGAAAAAACGTTTCCTTTGGCAACATAAGAACTCGACCTATAAATCCACATTCCTTTGACTTTCTTATCAATGAACCTAACAAATGTGAGAAGACCGTCCCTTTCTTGGTCATCCTTATCAGCACAACTCACAAAGAGTTTGATGCAAGGCAAGCCATTCGGGAAACATGGGGAGATGAAAATAACTTTAAAGGAATTAAAATTGCGACACTATTTCTTCTTGGAAAAAACACAGATCCTGTGTTAAATCAAATGGTAGAGCAAGAAAGCCAAATTTTTCATGACATTATTGTGGAGGATTTTATTGACTCTTACCATAATCTTACTCTGAAAACATTGATGGGGATGAGGTGGGTAGCAACGTTTTGTTCAAAAGCAAAGTACGTCATGAAGACAGACAGTGATATTTTTGTAAATATGGATAATCTTATTTATAAGCTGCTCAAACCTAACACCAAGCCAAGGAGAAGATACTTCACTGGTTATGTTATAAATGGAGGACCAATAAGAGATGTTCGCAGTAAGTGGTACATGCCGAGAGATTTGTATCCCGACAGCAATTATCCACCCTTCTGTTCAGGCACTGGCTATATTTTTTCCGCTGATGTAGCGGAACTGATTTACAAAACCTCCCTTCATACCAGACTTCTTCATCTTGAAGACGTGTATGTTGGACTCTGTCTTCGGAAGCTGGGCATTCACCCCTTCCAAAACAGTGGCTTCAATCACTGGAAAATGGCCTACAGCTTGTGCAGGTACCGCAGGGTGATCACAGTGCACCAGATAACACCAGAAGAAATGCACAGAATTTGGAATGACATGTCCAGCAAGAAACATCTTAGATGTTAAGATTTTTACAGCTGTAAATACTTTTTTTTTTAACTTTGGTTTAGTCTGGTTATTTTTTGACAATGTGATCTGCTGATTTACAGGTTAAACTGTGGGATATTAACTGTGAGAGGATTTTTAATGACTGATTTTTCATTCTCATTTTGACTACTGGTTTACAGACTTCAGGCTCTTTTCATCAGGACATTATACCAACTAAAAGAATCTAGAGTCAAATCTCAGATTTTGTATATTATCCTCTATCACACATATCAGTTCCTGCATCTGTGTGTACAAGGACAATGAAACTATTATGAGCTGCTTTATGCCCCAGCCTCTGAGGTAAGGCTCAGGCCCTAAGAAATTACTAATTATGAACATACTTTTATTCCTTTTTTAACACCCTACAACTATCTCCCTTTAGGGCTTTGTTAATAAATTGAGCACTATACATTTGTACTGACCTCGTACACCTATCTTGACATGTATATTTTATAGTACAAGATGTACAATTCCCAAATAGCTTACTGATGGCATAATAGCAGAATTTAGATAAGTAGAGAACATCAGTGTCTCATAGGCCTTAGAAACAAACCCATGCACTGAAGTAATTTTCATCCACCAAATGGTATTCCTTTATTTCAGCAGATACCCCATTTCTGCCTAAAGTAGCTCCTAAAAGATATAATAGAATTTTAAAACAAAGTAGAATCTGTACATGAAGTGAGACAGGGGAGATGTATGAAAAATTATCTTAAAAATACATGAGAAAATGATTAATATATTTTGACTTTTAATTTCAATGCAAGTGCATTGTTTCTCATTAGTATTAGTCGATCTCTCAATTAAGTGTCTTGCATAGCAATATATAATTATATTGAATGATAAGTGTCACTAGCAGTATAACATCAATCAGTGCAATGTTTACTAAAAAAAAAAGTAGCACAAAAGCAGCTTTTTAAGGGTAAGCTCTACTTTTTGCCACAGTATATATATGAATGAGATTCTACCAGATTTTTAATGGTGTAGAAAAGTATAATTTTGTCCAATAAGAGAATGCAATCAATTTTCTATTGATTGGACAAAGTACATAACAGTTACGTATAAGCTTTCACAGCAAAATAGAGGGCTTTTAAGACTCACCTATTAAAGAAAGCCAAATTCTAGCCTTTGTTACAAATCTGCAGCTCCCAGGTTACTCATCACAGAGCCAATACTTACTGAGGTCCCGCTCAAGAGATCACCAGAGCATGCAACAGAAATCAAATACATACGATTTTATTCAACTTGCATAATATGCTTATATGTTTTGAATATGAATGTTAATGAAATGTCAAAAAATATTTTCTAGAAAATTCTTCAATAAATACCAACCATCTCTATTCAACACCACCTTCTAACAAAGAGCAAATGTATAACACTGCTGAGCACATAGCTTGGAATAAATTCACAGACCAGTTACAAAGATGCAAAACTCACCAAATATATCATAAGCTGCAGATTAAACTATCTACAGCACACACAAAAGTCTCATTCATGTCAGCTAGCATTATGTGTAACATATGAAAAACTGTCTGTACATTAATCAAGATGTCTATAAAGCTGTCAGAAATTAACTGAGTAATAACTTAAGGAAAACTCTGACCTGATTTTGCCACAGGTGTACATAGCACTTTACAACAATGACAGAAGAATGAAGACGCTACCCCAAAAGGTTTGCAGTTTCATGACAAATTGTTAGTCTTATTCACAGATGCAGCACAACCATTTCAAAAAGAACTACTTGTAAGCAACGTAAGGCGTACCTGGCCTTCAAGCCACAAGCACTAATTGTCTTAAACAAACCTACTTCAGATCTAAAGGTGAAGCTACAGAACAAACAGCCCAGGAGTTACTGCTAATCAACAGGAGCTTGTGCACCCTTCATAAATGAAAATCAGTAATTTTATATCAAAATAGAGAATCTCTTGCAGCATAATTAAAATTTATCCTTCCCCAGCTGACCTAGTCCTTGTTAAAGTTGCTCTTGCTTCCTGTCAAACTCAGAACTCTAGCTGAGCAAGGTCCAACTAATTGCATAGATGAATATATAACACACATACACTGACTGGATGAAGTTCAACTTTCCTCACCCAAGCCCCAGAATATTCTCATTTAGAAAGGGAAACAAGAGTGGAATTCATTCCCAGCCTTCAGGTAAATCAAAGAGCATGGATGCCATTCTACCAGGAACACGCTTTACAATAAATTCAACCCATAGGCTGCAATCACTTCTGCTATCCCTCTGCAGTGTGCAGTAATTTGGGGTTCCTGAATCCACAACCAAATGGATTTAGTGGCCTTACTTCTGCTGATGCTTCTGTGGCCTTTGGTTAGTAACCAAGGAGACAGCAGGGCTCCCAAGCCAAATACCTCAGGGCTCAAGTAGCATGGTAGCCTTGAATTTCTCCTAGTACAAGTAGACTGCATTAATGATTGGAGGGTACACCTTGAAAATAGTATCTGGGGGAAAAAAAAAAAAAAAGTATATATAAATATATAGTTCAACAGAAATGTAAATGTTCATCTTAAAACTGATGTACATATTTCTAAGGCATTTTCTTCTGTACTCAGCTGTATATATGTGTAGAGTCTGCTTGCTACGTAGTATTCTGTTATGCATGGAACTGAGTTAGGCATTATAACTGTCCAGTGTTTCAAGAGCCTTAAGCATGTGTGCCCTAACTTTTGAATGTACAAGATTTTTTTTTTTCTTTTATTGTCAAGTAAATTTAAAACACAGCAAAAACCTGATTTTCCACTTCTATCAATTTTCTGATACTAGATTTCACTATCTTGTTACACTCATATAACAGATTTTCTCTTTGCTCGGAAATTGCAGCATCACAAACTGGAGCTAGAAAGGGAGCAATAAGTCTACTCACAGGGACAACTTATTGTCCCTTCCACTCAGTAGCATTTATGCCACATAGGGTACTGTTTACAAACACGTTTGCATTTGGCTTCTTTTAATCAAAAGAAATATTTATGTTACTTAAAGGTAATTTTTTGTCACTAGGCATGGGACAAATGACAACCTGGTTAAGACATTATGTCTTCTAGTCTCTTCAAAAGTATGACTAGAATCACATTTTGCTTCCAAAACATACATTAATAAAGTACATTGAATGAAGAACCTGGGGAGAAATGCCTCTCTGCGGGAAGAGTTTTTCACAAAAGCATTTTTTTTCTAAAAACATGAGAGTATTTAAACAGAAGTATCGAGGTTCATTTTCCATCTTTCCTAATAATAAAGTATCAATTTGGATTCTTTATTGGGATTTCTTTCTTTGTCTTTATAATGTAGATGACAATGACAATTTGTAAATGAAGAGTGTAATTAACTAGAAAAGCTTGTCAACAGTAACCAAACTTTAGGTGTATCATTATATATGACTGGCTGTACTTATGTATTTATTTGTCTAAATTGTACATATTGTTTTATCTATAGTGTCTGTAGGAGTGCATTCTTTCAAAGCATTATTTACAGTTTTGTGGGATTGCCAGCAAAGCTGCTAATCAAGATACTATTTTTTTGTATCAATGTCAAATAATTAAAAAATCAAGAACAAAATCAAATGAAAAATTGAAGGTGTCCTGTAAGTTTTCTTCGTCACTTTCTAGAAATGTAAATGGTATTATTTGGAAATGCAATACCAGTGAATAGGCTCATTTGTCATAAGGAAGTCTATTGTGCTGTAAAACCAGATTTTTTAAAAAATAATTGGAAAAAAATAAACACAACAAAAATAATTACTTTTATTCATTATTTGTGCAACAACCTCACCAAGCTGATGTCCACACTGGCCAGGGGTACCACTTCGTTTGACACCAGAGACAAAACAGCCATGGCAATGTCTGGCAAAATAGATGGGTTCATCATCTGCTCTACACTATTCATCTGCTTTAGCATCCCCAGCTAACGACACCGAATTTCAGCTGTTCTAAGGTAGAAAAGCTGTTTTGACTCCCGTGGCCCTGCAGCATGGTTCTTCCACTACTTTCATGGTACCTTAATGTTTATGTTTGCAGCCATCAAAACCTATGCATGGGAGAAAAAGACAAAGCACAAGTGTTCCCAATCCCACGTCTTGTAAAACCACAATAAACTCACTTTGAAGTTGCTATGTGACCACCGGGGGGGGATCCATACAGAGGGAAGGGAGTCCTCCCCTGACCTTTTGAATCCACATGCTGACCTTAACATGGCTTTTTGCTTCCCCAAGCCCCCAAAAAGCACCAGGAAGTAAATGAAGAAGCACAAACTGAATACACCCAGATTATCCAGTTAGTCTCATGTAGTGTTTGTCTCCCAGTATAAATATATTAAGATGCTGTCTTGTCTGGTAGGAAGGCCTGGGAAAATTTAGGATCTTCACATCAAAATAAACCACACAAAATAAGGACATAAATGCAAGACAAAATCATCTCTCTACATTCTCCCCCTTACAGTTTCCTATGTAGAATGAAATATAAATAGAATGACTGGTAGTTTCTGAGCTCAGTAACCCAAATTCATTCATGAAATTGAGAAGAAGATAACACACTCTGAGATGAAACATAGCTTTTAGAAAACAAAGCATATTTTCTTTGGCTCATATGTTTCAGAAGCAGCTAAAGCCTGCTAGAAAGTCCTCAGGCATCTTGAGAGCTTCTGCAGCAGCACACCAAACTTTTAAAGCATCTCATTATGATTTGGAACAACTAAGAGTTTCACAAACAGTAAAACCCCTCCAATCATTTTCATTTTTCCTCTCATTTTCACCATAGCAGCCTAAGTCTAATTGCAACACTTACATGGCATTTAATTAATATACAGCTTGGAGATATACAGATATTAACACTAGTACAGTGGATTTCATATAGCTTGATTATCTTAATTACAAGTATTCTATTTTCTCATTTACTTAATTAATTGTCATAGATTTAAAAAAAAAAATTGCATCGCCCTAAGTGAAAACAATATGTAAAAAAACCTTCTTAAAACTGCTAAAGCAGCAATGTGCCAGAAAAGGAAATCCATATGACATGAAGTATTATGCTGAATAATATCTGCTTACTTTTCTCTTGTTAAAAATAGAAGTTTATGAAATGGAAGAGGAGTTATCTGGGGGGGGGGAATTAATATGCCTTATTGATTCAACTGCACCTGTAATAGAGTTGTCTGAAGTATCTCCTCTGATAACATGCCTAACATAGGAAAAAGAGGTCCATTTTTCTGCTAGGTCTGCACATTAGCTGGCTCTACATTATCTTTCTGCCTCACCTGAAAGAGCTAAGGAGAGTGAGAGACAATTTATTCGTCATGCAAGATTTATCCTTGAGCATTTATTCTGCAAACGCAGTATTACATATCAAGCTGTGCAGAATTATGTGCAATTTTTTTTATTTGGGGGAAGCAAACATCCTAAACTTGAGGTGTGCTGGGTAACACCTACTATATCTGCAGCTAAATCAAGACTATCAAGAATAATTCAAATCCCTACATTCCTTTTTACTCCAAGAGTTTCTTTCTCTAGTCTGTTTTCTAGCTTGATCTCCATCTTCAAAGGGAAAGCAGACCTCTCAGGCACCTTACTACAGCAGTAACAGCAAGAGCAAAGCAGGGAGCTCCCTACAGTTTCATTAGCAAAGTGCTAGCAAGCCCAGAGTATCAAATTATTTAACACCAGATCTGTTCTCTGTCACGGATGGCATAGAGATGAGACTGACTGGCCTGCAGTTCCCCAAGTCTTCCTTTTTCCCCTTTTAAAAAATGTTATGTTTTCCTTTTCCTGGTCAGTGGGAACTTCACCAGACTGCCAGATCTTCTCAAATATGTTGATCCAAGAGCTAGTTATGGCTTATCTCACACAGCTACTGCCTTTATTGCCAAAAGAGGATGGATGTCTGAATCTTGATAGATCAGCCACTGGGCTCCAAGTGCATCATGCTCAGGTCACACCTGGATTCTTGCTTAGCATAATACACTTATAGGAACATCTTTAAAAAAAAAAAAAAAAAAAAAAAAGGCAATGCCAAAGTGTAGCAAGAGCAGAAAGGGATAAAACATTTTGAAACATTCTACAATATTTTATTATTTACTATTTCTTTAAAATCTCTCCTCAAAAAGAATCTTCTATAGCAAGAAGTTTCATCAGGTATCTATTACCCTTAAGATCTTATCCTCATACATATTCAAGGACAATGAAGTAAAACACTGGTGTCCATTATCTGCTGTACTGCAAACTACATTTGGATTGAGTTGTGTGAGGCAAATTGGATTTGATTCAATTCACAAACCCCATCAGTTTCCGGGGGAATTATTCCTGTTTAAGAGGGGCTGAATTTCATTCTCTGCATCCAACTCATCTTACACCCACTCACAGTGAAATTAACTGGGATATCATCAAGGTTTCTGGGTAAGAACACTGTATTCCAGGCAGTACTTCACTCACCAGAAACTTCACCTCTTATCAAATGCAAGTAGGAAGACAAAGCAAGTGGCAATCTCTCCAATTTCCCATTAAGCCTACTCCTTACGTAGAAAAAGCAGAACATGAGTACAGGTTTGTAACCTGTGCAGCAGGAGCAGGCTTACACAGCAGGCTGCAGCCAGCAACAGCTCCTTCAACTGAAGCTTAGCCCTCACACATAACACAAACTCTTGACAAGTGAGGGCTTTGTGCTGAGCCTATCACTTGGCTCTCTGCCAGTTCACAAACGTTGAATTCTGCTCATAATATAGTCTGTTTGGCAGCACTAACAAATACATTGCACTGACCAGACCAAGAGCCCCACATAGCCATACCTACTTCTTGCAATCACTACTTTTTCATTCCTTACACAGCTTTTATTCTTGCAGCCATTGCATTGGAGAAAAAAAAAAAAATGGTGATATAATGATGTCTTTACTAGATTTCACTCATCTGGAAGAATACCAACAATCTAATTTAGGATAATTTTCTTCCCCCTTGATAATGAAACATGTATCATACATATTGTATATACAGCCTTTTCAAGTTGGCATCAGGACCCGATGGTGCCCCTGCAGTTCCTCTTCTCCATTTATCAGACCGGTAACTACACTCAAAGCTTCTGGTGTGAGCCCTTCTGGCTCTGGTCTCCTACCTTAAAGCCATACTAAACATCCTCCCTCTATCTATGCTCAGCTGGCTCTTCGTTTAGTGTAGTTCCAGCACCCAAAGAGTTTCCCCCCCTGCACATGCATTTGCCCTCGATGTCACCACAGCTGCCACATCTTACACAGCAGGCTACAGCCAACAACAGCTCCTTCAGCTGAGGCTTAGCCCTCAACACATTTCTCTTCCCTATCTCTCCTCCTTCTGCCAGTAAGCCCTGGAAAGCTGTCACCTGGTGCTTTTCTACTATTTTATATTTTTTTTCCTCCTTGAAGGACTGATTACTTCTCTCCATTATTATTTTCTTACAAAGCAGATTTGCACGTGGCTTGCCAGTCCCAACTTAAACCCACTACTGTAAGATAGGGCAGACACCTTGACTTTCCACCACATCCTTCTCCTCCCTCTCTTTTCCCCACTTCAGCTTTTTTACTGAATTTACAAAGGTCTCTTTAGTCTCACTCCATTTTTCTGCACATTTACTCTGCTTCAATCTGGTACGTTTCCCTGTTGTTTCCATCACTCTTTCCATTTTCCTCATGTGTTTTACATAGCTCAGCATCCTCCCATTTAATGTATCCATTCAAACCAGCCACAGAAAGAACAACACAGGGTATTATGAAGAGATGGTCCATACCTGAAAGGTTTACTGTCCTGCACTGTCCAATACCTGGCAAAATGAATCCAGTGAGCATCAGCAGACAAGTAGCCCTTACAATAGTTCCATCAACAAACTTTACTTTGGTATTGCCAGGTCTGATTTTAGGTATATGGAAAAAACCAAGTCCATCATCTTTCACGTCTCTGTCCACACTCATTGCACATCCTAGCAGATGTCACTTTCGGTCACTTTATGGGGTTTTTTTTCTTATGCCTTTTACCTTTCCCCACATAACCTTGAATAGATCACCAGAATTCAAAACAGCATTTTTTCCACTTTTCATTTTAACTTTCATTTAATCAAGTATACCTTATTCCATAATTTCAGTGTTTTCATCTTTTTTATCTGGTTCTGCTCCCTACGTTGCCTCCACTTTCTTCATATCTTTCTAATAGTCAGACATCTATTACAAGATTATTTACACAAAGGCTGAACACAGCAGTACTTTTCTCTGTCTCCGAAGTATTAACGACTGCATTATTGGATTAGTGTCACCAAACAGGACAGCTTGTCTTATATTAATCACATTTAAAACAAAAAATTAACTTTTGATAGCATCTGGAACAGACACCAAGTCTACAGGGCTAGTAGACAAGGCACACCTATGCCTATACCATATGTCAACATACCTATGTTATTTTTAAAAGTATCTAGTTAACAAACCTTCTTTATATAGAACACCTTTTCCCCTCACAAAGGCCACAGGAAGGTCCAGATCATTCAGGATAAAGTCATCAACATGCACCGTGGCTTTGTATTATATTTGACATCACTTTGGAACCATTTATTTAGCTTCCAGTTTTATCAAGTTTTGGATGCAGGATGTTTTATGAAACCAAGTATTGCTGCCTTGGGGAAGGGTATCATAAAATGGTTTGGGTGGGAAGGGACCTTAAATATCATCTCATTACAATCCCCCTAACATGGGCAGGGACACATTCTACTAGACCAGGTTGCTCAAAGCCCCATCCAAGCAGTCCTTGAACACTTCCAAGGAGGGGACATCCACAACATCCCTGGGCAACATGTTCCAGTGTCTCACCACCCTAATGGTGAAGAGCTTCTTTACATCTAATCTAGAACTACCCTCTTTCAGTGTAAAGCCATAACTCCTTCTCCTATCACTACATACCCTTTTAAAGAGTCCCTCCCCAACTTTCTTGCAGGCATCCCTCAGATACTGGAAGGCTGCTATTAGGTCTCCCTGGAACCTTCTCTTCTCCAAGCAGAACAACCCCAACTCTCTCAGGCTGTCTTCATAAGAGAAGTGTTCAAGCCCTTTCATCATCTTCATGGCCCTCTTCTGGACTCACTCCAACAGGTCCATGTCCTTCTTATGTTGGGGGCTACAGAGCTGAACTCAGTACTCCAGGTGGGGGTCTCATGAGAGCAGAGTAAAGGGGCAAAATCACCTCCCTCACCTACTGGTCACACTTCTTTTGATGAGGACCACAATATGGTTGAGTTTTCTAGGCTGTGAGCATATGTTGCCAGCTCATGCTGAGCTTCGTGTCAACTAACACCCCCAAACACTTCTTCTCAAGGCTGCTCTCAATCTGTTCTCTTCCCAGCCTGTGTTTGGGATTTCTCCAACCCATATGTAGGACCTTGCACTTGGACTTTTTGAACTTCATGAGATTTTCACAAATCCACCTCTCAAGCCTGTCAAGGTCCCTCTTGATGGCAACCCATCCCTCCCATGTGTCAATCACACCACACACAGGTTGGTGTCATTGGCAAAATTGCTGAGGGTGCGCTCACTCCCATTCTCCACATCACCAGTGAAGGCATTAAACAGTGATGGTCCCAATACCAGCCCATGAGGAACACCACTCATTACTGGTCTCCACTTGGACATCAAGCCATTAACCACAACTCTTGGAGTCCAACCATCCAGCCAATTCCTTATCCACCAAGTAGTCCATCCATCAAACCCATGTCTCTCCAACTAAGAAACAAGGATGTTGTGTGGGACAATGTCAAATTCTTTGCACAAGTCCAGGTAGATGACATCAGTGGCTCTGCCCTTATCCATCAAGAATGTAACCCCATCGTAGAAGGCCAACAAAGTTGTGAGGTACGATTTGCCTTTAATAAAGCCATGTCACCTCTCACATCCTTATTTTACATGTGGCTTAGCAGAGTTTCCAGGAGGTTCTGATCTGAGATCTTGTCAGGCACAGTGGTGAGACTGACTGGCTGGTAGTTCTGAGTCTTTTTTCTCTTTTTAAAAATGAGGACTGTTTCCCCCTCTTCCAGTCAGCAAGAATTTCACAGGACTACCACAGCTACTCAAATATGATGGATAGTGTCTTAGCCAATTCTGTCAGGACTTTTGGATGTATCTCATCATGGCTCATGGACTTCTGCACCTTCAGGTTCATTAGATGGTCTCAGACCTGACGATCTCCTACAGTGGGCACTTCTTCATTCCACCAGTCCTGGCCTTTGCCTTCTGTGACTTGCACAGTGTGGCTGGACCACTTGCCAGTGAAGAGTGAGGAAAAAACGTTGTTGAGTGCCCAGTCTACTCCATATCCCAGTCTCCCATTTCCTTCCAGAAAGGACCCACATTTTTCTTAGTTTTCCTTTTATCACTGTACAGTAATCTGTACCGACAAGGCTAACTCGGTCTTAGCCAAGCACCATTTTATTGTAACCAATTACAGCATATCTGTACTTTGAATTACAAATTCAGCTGATGCCAAGGTTGATGACAGGCTGCTTTAATTGGTCATTAAAAGCCAGTATTATTTACTGCCTTGTTACTTGGATTCAGCATTTCTACACATGGGCATAAAACTAATGGGCTAGAATAAAGAATATATACAGCATGTAATTAAAATTACTTTTTTTAATAGAGGAACAAACATGCACACGATGCAAGTGTTGGCATATACTTAGAAGTACAGGTTATGGAAATACACATTTTAATTTGTATTATACTGCAATTTAGCTGTTACATCAAACAGATGGGTGAATTGTCCAACGTCTTTAAACTGATTTAATTACTTGTAAAAGTATTGGCTTGTGTTAATTAGGTGAAATATATTACACAACGGTCCACTCATTCCTTTAAAAGGGGTTTTGAATATGTAGTATCTATAGGAAAATAAACCGAGCCTTTCAAGCCAGTATTTGACAAAACGGTTATTGGCTATTTGTTTTAGCAGTATAGGAACAAGATCAAAAAAAGCCACCATTCACGGGACAAAAGCATGCCTAACATGACAAATTGCTGTGTATTTGCACCTCAGAGATAGGTGAATGTCAGAAGTATCATGTGGACAGTATATCCATCCATATGTTTAAAAGAGTGACCAGAGTAAGTAAATGTAAACTGATTACGCTTACTCCCCCCAGAAAACACTAGTTAAGTGTGCAATTGCGGTAGCTACTGTGGGTATTATTACTGTTGTCCTTCTTCAGGACAAAGTCATAAAAAACATAAACATAAGTCATGTGGCAGAAGGTTCACAGATTAATCTGAGCATGTATTAGCATATGAAATATTTAAACCTCTATTCACTTTAAGGTTTAAGCTCCAGATGCTGCTTCTTGTCTTGAACTCCAGGGATATCCTGTAACAAAAACCTTCATACCCAAGAAGCACTAACTCTATGAAAATAAATTACAAACAAACCCAATGCATCCAATAGTAAGTCTAAGTAAACAAGTAGAAAAGTGTCTTGCCCATTAAATACCACAGAAGAGTACAACCCAATTAGATAACCAAACAAAATCTGTGCAACAAGAATGGTTATTAAACTCCCTATCTGCAATGTTAGGATAGCAGAGATTAGGAAGGAGAGTCCTTTCTGACTGATGAGTCTGCAGATACTTCCCACCTCTAAGAAAAAGGGCTGCCCTCATAGCACAGCTACTGAAGAACACAAATGAAACATGTCCCGACCCCTTGAGATCCTACAGATCTAACATCCTGAAGACTCACACCAGCCCCAGTTTTGAATGCTTTCTAGTATAACCCAGGCAGAAACCTTGGAGGATCCTTGGTTACATCTCTGCACAAAGCTTCCACTGGGAAACAGCACATTTTACCTTGGAGAATAAATCATGATGCCTGCAAACATTACATTTTAGGATTTCTAGGCTGTAAAGAGAGTAAACCCTTAGCAGATAAAGTTGTCTCATTTGTGATAGATCACCTATTTCCTGGACATTTTAGATGATGAAATGCTTGATTTTTTTTTCATGGATTTGAAATTGCTATGCTGAAAATGTCATTGAAAACAAGCTTGCACTTTTATCTTCTGCTAAACCCAAGAGACATAGCACTTCAAAGGAGTATATTACATCTCATTTGAATGCTGGGACAGCCATATCAGAAAGGTAACTGAAAACATATGGATTGTCAGTGTTAACACACCTGACCATGTTCTCCATTTCAAGCTCTGATCATCAATTATATTTCATTCTTTTCTTTTCCATGCACTTCATCTCAAAAGTACCTAACAATTTTTATTCTTTTTTTATGCATCACAATTTCAGTAATGCTGCATTTTGTTCAATTAAAAACAAACAAAAAAGGCTTAACATAATGCAAACAAGTAAAAAAAAAAAAAAAAACCAACAGAAAACATTGTACCTGGAAAGCTGCATGCACACACTGGCTGGCAACATGCACATGAAAATACAGAAATTAAATGAGAAACATTTTGTTGTTCCTTGATACAAGCTGTGAAGACAAGTGACAGCTTACAGAAAACAGGACTGTTCTTTCCCAGGCTTTAATTTTACTAATTGTGCTATTGTTTGAGCACAAGAACACCTGATCTAGTCAAAGATTGGGGGTTGGACTAGATGACCTTTTAAAGGTCCCTTCCAACCCCAAATCATTCTATGATTCTATGAAATGAAGCAAAACCATCCATAGGTGAAGGAACTCTAAACAAGAAAAGGAACAAGGGAACTGGACACAAAAATCAAGAGATGCAGAAATTTTAGTGGAATTGATAACACTACAGGTGACAAAACCTACTTAAATCTCTGAAGCATGTCTCAGTAACAAAGCTTTAGAAAAACATAGGTATTCTGAAATTTCACATACACCACATGGATTTGATTTAAGCACCAATTCACAGTGGATGAGGTAACATCATCTGTGTGATCTACAGCTGCCTGGAACATAGCAGACTATTAGCGAGAGATTTATCTTAACAGTTCTTAAAGTACATACTTGAGAAACTATACTTTTAATCCTATCAGTACCCACAAGATGATGAAAACCAGAATTTTCAAGAGAAGTAGCACGTCCTTGATCTTGTTCCTACAGCGCATTTTAACATGGCTTCCAATAAATTCAGTTCTAACAGAGCATTTGAGCCTAAAATAAATATTTGATACATCAAATTTAAATGACAACACAGATTTAATTTATAAACCACATGTTCCATTTCATTCCCTCAACATGTCACCAATAGGTAAACATTACTAAAACTTACTTCAGATAGTGGGCACTTTTATGTTTTTGTTAGTTTTGTTGTCATTTTTTCCCCAGAAACATTTCTTCCATGCTAGTTTGAATGAATATCTAAACTAGAAATAAATGAGTAATAGAAGCTTAAATGTTATGCACTAAGAGCTTTACCTGCCTGCCTGTTAAAACAGAATTTATATAGGCACCATTTTGTATCTTGCAAAATAAGTACATTTATATCCTTGTTCCTCAATCTGCCAGTATCTGCACTAAGAGGACATTATATACAAATAGTCTTTCTTTGCATTACCTTACCATAAATTCAGAGAGCAATATAGTGCATTTCTATAAGGACAGATAATCTTTGAAATCCTCTCAGAAGGCAATAATTTTGCCTTTAAAAATTTTCACAGGTAAGAGATTTCTTTTGTGACTAAGATAAGGATTATGATCTCTATTAGATGAACAGTAGAAGCCTTAATTACCATTGTTATGTATTTCTATTAGCTAGTGTTAGCGTGTATGCATATTTGTCTCCAACAGAAGCTTTTAAAGGGTTCTCATTAAGATCTGAGCATGTAAGCAGTTGAAAACGTTTTGGTTTGAGGGTGGTTTTTTGGGTTTTTTTTAAATGACTTAAAAAGTAGCTACAAACTGGTTAAGTGCATAGATTTATTTTTTCAAGCATTAATAATGCTTCATTAGCTTAATTTACGACATACAAACAGAAGCCAGGACTAATCAGAAAAGCACAAGTTCACAGGTGACAAACACAGTATGTACACACCAAGAGCTCAATATTTTAAGACAGGACCAGTTAGGAATATATCTGAAGTCCCAGCTACAAAATGGGGTTGCTTTTTTTCCCCCCACACTACACAGTTCTACAGACATGAAAGCTCTGGTTTGGTTTTGTTCACAATTATAGCGGTAGCTTTTAAAAACCACGAATGACTGCTGAAGTAAATCAAACCTAGGGGAGCTGGTATTACAGAACATTTTGAAATTGCTCAACAGTTAGCATGGCTGCATCTTGGTCCCCAGTGCCGACATTCAAGAACTAAATCGTGGAAAGCTGCAAGCAAGCTCTGAAATAGTTTTGTGGAAGGGGCAGTTCCCAAGCAACAGCTATTTTAGCTTCTGAGACAGTCCACATATACACCTCTACATGAACCACAACATGACATCTCTGAATCCCAGATATGTCCTCATTAGCCAGTGAGCTGTGCACTGAAAGTACAAAGGGGAAGAAGGAGGGAGACAGAACACGGAGCCTGATAATTTGACATGAGAGAAAGGAGAGCTAACTGCTGCAATGATGGGACCCACCCAAAGAGGTAAAAAAATAAAATTTCAGAACAGAGGGAAAAGAAATTATTTCTGCAAAATAAAGTATTCTGTGAACTGCAAGGTTCACGACAGTTTTATATAAATGTGTGTATATACATTGCAGTGTAAAAAAAGAAATACTTCAGAGAGTTGAACAGTTATTGATGCCACTAGTAGAATTTAATTGGTATGTGAAGTAGTGGAGCTTTGTTTGCTTAAGAAATTGCTGCCATGTACTTTCTAGATAGGAAGCAAGGGCAGCACATAAAAAGCAAGCAGCACAAAAGCGCACGTACACCTCCAGGATGGATTAAATACTTTATCAGGAACTCTGTCCTCATCCTAAATTTTTTATAGCTCTGTGCAAAGCAAGCACTAAATACACCAAGTGAAAATAACCAAATTTACAAGAGATATGTGCTGGTGCAGGGCGCAAGAACCAGAGCTAAGGTACTTGCATTCAGGTACTTACAATCTACATATACACTATAACAAAATACACTGTCTCTAGGGGCAATGCTGTGCTTGACATCCTGCTCCAGAGAACATTCCGCTCTTCTTTTTGAGTGTATGATAGGTATAAATGATGAGCACAGACTAAGCACCAAGACCATGTAGAGGCAATATCCTGGAGGTCCTTAGCAGTCATCCTGCTTGCACTCCATGCACACACAGGCTTGCTCCCTCTGTACTCTGTAGTGACCAAATATTGACCCAGTCTGTATAGAAAAAATACGTTTCCAGACACAGGGACAAGGCAGAGCAGAATTATTTCTTATGTCACTTTTACACACCACTGTGATGATTTCCAGGCACCTGCACTAACAACCACACTGCCTGCATGGTGCCTTGGAAGAGGAATCTGTGCAAAGTGCACCACATCTCAAACACAGCAGAGGAAGCATCACTTCCCAACTTACAGCATAGCCTAAAACCACAAAACAACCCAACTTTGATTTTTGAAAAAAAAAAAAAAAAAAGTAATGGACTATATTCACAAAAGCTGCTTCATTTTTCCAGTGGCACCCAGGGGAAATACACCAGAGCCAACAGGGGAACCAGGACCAGTATAATCCCCGCTCCAGCTTCATGAGCTGAACATGGGAGAAGCATGGGACTGTCCCCAGCCATTGCCTGCACTCAGCTCCCCAGTCTGCAGGAAGCACTGTGCAATTCTGTCCATAGCCCAGGTTACAGCTGCTTCACATCTGCAAGGATCACAGCAGTATCCTAGGCTGATTTTATAAAGCTTCTACAAAACTATACTGAATTCTAATAGCATTTGGAGCATCTGGTTTAGATGTAAATACAAGTTACTGTAAGTTAACATAATATCTAGTTAATACAAGGTTAATTCCAGGTGAACATGAATGATGATGACAGTTCAGTGTAGAAAAAACAACCTATGAAAGATTAACATATGGAGACAGATGGAGTTACAAAATATTAGGGTATAAATAATTTTTTATATGCCTTGCCTTAGCAGTAATTAGCATAAATACTAAAATACAATACATTTGATAAGTGGTAGCCCTGCAGATACCTGGTACATGCAAGAGAATAGGCCTTTTGCAATTATTAAACAGTCAAAATTTTATCTTTAGCTTAACAGCACTTTTTGCCTCAACTGAATTTGAGAATGTATTTTCTGCATGTTCCAGTATTTCAAATAATATCCCTCGTTAAACCAAAACTGTACCAAACATTTACAGGATGCCAATTTTACCGCAGGTAAAACACTGTCACTTTTCTGTAACACAGATAGCATACA
This sequence comes from Ceryle rudis, assembly GCA_033439905.1. NCBI lineage: Eukaryota > Metazoa > Chordata > Aves > Coraciiformes > Cerylidae > Ceryle > Ceryle rudis. The sequence continues at coordinate 55,649 of JAAGNO010011935.1, forward strand.
TCTAACACCATAAATTGGAAAACAAAAATGTTAAATATGTTTACTCTCCTGGATTGAGCCTGAATGTTTAATTCACTTTGGTGTTTGGTTTTTTGGTTGTTGGTGGGTTTTCTGTCTTTTTTTTTATTGAACATCTGTCTTCTATGTAAACTGACATCAATTTAATTTGCTACAAGGTTACTGGAATATTCTTCCAATATGTATTTTTTTTTTAGGCCAGAAGAGAGGAAAAAAATATCAAATTTACTTAAGTACTGTTACTCTTAGTACAAACTTTTGTTGCCCAAAACAAATTATAGGGCACACAGAAATGTAACAGCCCCAGCCATCGTTAGATTTAAATACATATAGCCTTACTGTAAGAGATTATCTGCAATACCTTTATTAAAAATTAATGGTTTTGCCTATGAAAAAGGCCCTGCTCCACTATGCTGACAATAAAATACAACAATAAAAAAGGGGAAAGAGTAACACTCATTTGCTTGAACACAGCCCTACTTTGATTTCCACAAACCAATCCAGACTACGCTGCCTTCAAACGGGACACGCCTTGGAGATTCAGATCTTTGTTGGCCTTATAAATCCTTATAAGGATGATATATACTGTATAACAGTGATTCCATAAAAACAAAGTTTTAAATTAGTAATTTCTGTAATGCTAAGCTGTAGCCTGAACTCTCATCCAAGAATCTAGCTGTGTTTTTGTGAAAATGCTTCTGGATAGAAAAAAAAGTATCAAGCAACATAAGCGTAGGAATTTCCTCACCCTTTCCATCTTTCGTGAAGCATCACATTTACAGATTACTTGACTGCCCCATCTGACAGACAGATTTACAAGGTTAGCACTGAACCTAATCAGAAACAATCAGAAAAGTCTTTCTCTCTGGTGTCATTTTCTGCATGGATGGCTCTGATATGCTATTATAAATAGGAAAAGCTTGCTGCACGAGCAGCATGGAAGACTTCAGGGAGGTTTTAGTAACCACCTTCCATTCAAATCACACCTTCTCTTTAATCATGATTGGATCCTTTTCCATTTCATAGCCCCAGGAGTAAACTGAGGAGCTCATAATAAACACAGATAGGGAGTGAAATTTTAGTCCCACTGAAACTATTGTAAAGTATTATTAATTCATGAGGCCAAGATTTCAATAATGGTCCTTCCCTCTAGATTATCTGTTCTAATTTAAGGTGTTTTTCTCTACCCTCTTCCTATTTTCATAATACCGTGCAAACGCTCAAGTGAAGTTAAAGCTTGTTTTAATCAAAGGTGCTCTAACAACAAAAATAAAATAAAATAAAGATTCTGAATTCAACAGGATTCTCATCTGATTCTCCAAGATACTAGAAATAGTCTGCGGTTTAACAACTCCAATCATGCATCTACTGCACTTCCCCAACACGAACAGAAAGATACAGCTTTCAGCTTATGCTAAAAACTCAGCAAACAAAGCAACCTAGAAAACCATCAAATATATTATTGGTTTAAGTACAAAATCTCATCTTTACTGCAAAAAGAGACATGGAAGGTTTACCTTTAGGAAGGTACTTTTTGCATCAGAATAGAGCACTGCTCATTTCTTGCTTGGGCACATTCAGGGCCAAAGCCACAACTCACTGTTCACTGAGGGAGCAAAGAGAAGCCTCACTATAGCTGCACTATCACACGGGAACCTCAGCCCACCAGACAGGACAGGAAGGGAGCACAGGCCAACAAGTCCAATTAAACCATAGGGAAAGCTGGAGGAAGCTTGTATCACCCACATCACCCTGGTTCTGAACAAATGCATTTGCTGACCATTTGATTTTATATTTTATTCTTTAGTTTAGCAGTTTGCTCTTTCTTGGTCAGTAACAGAGTACTAGCACAATGCAGAGCAACAGCAAAAGATACTCATTAGTCAGAACAGTCAAACTTTCAGCAACCTTAATAATAGGAATACCAGCAGTTTAAGGTTACCATAATAAAGGCATACTTTAGTCCCTCAGCCTTCTTTACATATTGGGAAGAACAGTGACTGCTGCAGATGTAAGGAACTTTCATGTTAACAGTTTTTAAAAACTTTACTTGCCCTTTACATTATGAAACAGCACAGGCTCTAAACATCAAAGTAACCAGCCTCAGCGCCCCCCTCCCCCCACCCCTCAACTCCAATACCAGAATGCTTCATAAAACCAATGCTAAGCTTTCAAAACCTGAGATGCAGACAGAAACTCAGGCCTCTCCTTTAAAGAGGCTTTCCAATTTAGCACTAGACAGTCCATCTTCCAGAACACAGATGTTTTGTTATGATACCAGGGGTTTTTTTTATTCATGTGTTTTTATATGACAATGAGTAGCACAAAGTTCACCTCCTCAAAATCACTGGACATGTTGTTCTGGCTCGTTATTTATAATTGCTTGTTGATGACAGCCACATGTACTATCTTTATGTGAAGAGACAGTTGCATTACCAAAATAACCTTATATTCTTTTACATTTGGAGATGTCATACCTTGATTATCGTCAAAGGAAACAAAACTAGATCTATAGGGTCTACAGATGCAGAATAAAAGTGACAAAACTAAAAAAGCCTTTTTCCCAGCACTCCTATGAATGAGCAACATCTTGCCTTAATAAGTCTGAATTATTACATGGATAAAAAAAACCCAAACCAGCAAATAACCATTTAGTTTCTTTACAGAAGAATAAATAGTTCCATATGTGAAAGATAGCCTGTTTTCATTAATTCTTAAAATTTGTACCTATGGGGAAAAAATTAAAAAAGAAGAGGCATGTATTTTCTATCTACTCCAATTTTATTTCTCATAGCTGCTCCTCTACATAAATGCATCATCCGCTTGCATAAGTGATTTTCTACACCCTACTGAGACAACAAACAAGCACAGCCTTTCAAATTCACATTTGAATATTAGATGTCAAATATTCACATCCCAAGAAGGACAAGCTTGCATTCCTCTTAGTTTATGCAGTGAAAATTAAATATTTCCCCTTCTTAACATACACTCTTCCAAGTCCCTGTAATTGCTCATTGACACACCATTGCCCATATTCTGAACACTTTTACAAGCAGATTTCACAACTACTGAGATATTGACCCAAATTCAGATTACAATGACTATGCAAGCAGCTTGATCAGCATCAATCAATTATAAAGCAGCTATAAAACTGCATTTTTATGTGCACTCTAATGTTAGTTAGTCATTGAGGGAAAATTAATAACTACAATATACAATACCCAACTGATACACCTGGATATTTCATCACACAGATAGCTCTGTAATAAAACCCAAGTAAAACAGACTTTGTTGAAGTGTTCATAGTTTGGGTAAATCCAGATGCTCCATCAGCTCATCAGTAGAGCACACACAGAGGGAACGCAAAGACGTAGGCTCCTGCTGCTTTTCTAATTTCTCATTTTAAAGTAATTATCATTCTAGTGCAGGTACATGCATGACTACATTGCAAGAGTGTGGAAAGGCTGCCCACTTGATGCAGTGGAAAAACCCACAGCAACTGACTGAATAAAGTTATATTGCAATTGATCCAGAGGAAACTGCTATTTGTTATCACCAAGGTCTCTTTTTTTTTTTTTTTCCTGCTTTGGAAAAACACTCCAGGGGGGGCATCCTCTGCTCCCTGCTAAACAAAAATCAGCATTTTCAATGCACTCAATTAGCAGTGTTTTAGGTATGTGTCAGATTCATCATCAGAGCTAATTGATTTCAGGCACAGGCTAATCTCATCATCTGACATCATTATGCAGAGGTAGGTGGTAAAAAGGAAAACAGATCTCTGATTAAGAAAAGCACAAAGGGGGAGACACGCCATTTACAAGCTGCACACAGCACCGCATCTCAGAGATAACAGTGTTTAAAAACATTCTGAAGCGATGCCCCACAATCAGATTTTATAGGACTGCTCTGGAAGCCCCCCAGATGGGAGTTTTTAAATTAGACCAAGCTAGCTGAAAAGGCACAAATTCATCTTTATCTCTGAGGGAGAGAAAATTCAGTGATGTTTCCTGGCTTATTTACCTGCTCCCCCTTGCACCTCCATGCCCAAAACTGAAGTGTGCTCTGGGGCAGGAAGGTCTCTAGAGGAAACTGCAGTAGCACATATTTCTAGAAAGCAAAAATATTTATCACAACTGGCTAGCTGCATTGTGGTTTGACTGCAACTCTCCGTATGTTGCAATCATTCACTGGGAATATCTGAGGTCAGTACTTGTCAGAGGAAAGACACATGTGCTCCTGTTCTCTTAGCATGAAAAGCATACGTTGCCAGAGTGGGAGGCAGCTTTCCTGGCCTGAAGCCCATACTGGAGTTCCAGAAGATAAAAGGCTGGAAATCTCCCTCTTCTCCCACTCCTTTAGACATGCACAAAACAGTTATTCTCCAGACCTGGTTTTGTGCTGAGCTGAACTGTGTTTATATTCATCCTTATTAATACTCTAAAAACAATAAATACAGAACCATATTTCATCATCCAACTTCCATCTCAGTCCACAGCACAGAGCTGCTTTCAGCACACTAAAGTGGAGCATGCTGGCAGGGCTGACTCCATGGACATTGACATTAATCAGCACACAGAGCCTGCAAGTGCCCAGCTGCAAGCACTGGCATATAATCATCACTACAGATGACTGTATTTTCAGAACCATCTAATTAAGCTCCATTTTCCTGGCCTTGGAGACAGCTATATGGTAGGTCACCTGTTCCAGCTTTACCTCCTTAATTACAGACCTCTTCCTTCAAGCACAGCCAGATGCTCCAGTCACCAACAGGCCCAAGGTATTGTCCAGCAACACCTAACAGGAGCTCTGCGACTTCTTTAGAGCAAGTTATGTCATACAAAAATACAAAAACTGTACCCATGTCCTAAATGCTTTTAACATGTAAACATGAATAAATGAGTAGTTGCTGGTTTTCTCTTTTGCTTTGTAATTCAGCAGAGGATGTGAATATAGTAGTCAGGATGCAAATTCCTATTACATTTGGTGTCTGCTTCTACTCTGTCACTTGCACACTACTTTCTACTGCAACCTACTGTGTATTTTTTACCTTTTTGTCACCTTTATATAGCTGTGAGAATAAACTGCTTATGTGTTTCATTGTTACAGATGCTAAAAGCTTTAACTACCTTTTCTTTGAGGTCATTGTCCTTCTGAGCTCATTTTGCTCACGTACTTATTCACAGTGCCTTAGCAGCAGCAGCAAAAAATAAAAAAAATAAATAAGAAACCAACGTAGCTGCAATAAATAATGATGCTGCATAAATTTGCTGTCTTACTGAACCAAGGAAGCTCAGTGAAGTATTAGCATGTTTCTGCATCAGACTGCAAGTGAGCAACAACTGTTACAGCTTTATCTTGGTACAATACTGCTGACTACTTCAATTAACAGCATTACATTCTTCTTTATTTAGACACCCCCTGAATCCCCAACCAGTACAGCAGATGAGCACTTTTGACAGTCGCTACTCATACCCCAACACTTTTTCCCCAGCCTTGAGGGAGGCATATATTGAGTAGAACAGAATTTCCATCCAATTATACATTCCCACTTCTTTTATAGACTTGTGAAAACAACGATGTTCTCTGAACCTTTATTTGCTTAGGGGGGTGGAGGGGGAAAGCTAACTAGCTAACTATTTTGCAGATAGATTAGTCAATAGTGGTGCAAGGTTTTGAGATGCATACATTAACATATGTAACAAAAGTAATCTAAAGGCAATGCTCTGAACAGAACTCGCTCGGCTCCTACTTAGTAGCCACCCTATCACCCTATGTTACAGGTTACCATCTCACTGGTAGATGCACATTTTAAAGTACCTTTTAATTTACTCTTCCTCCAACACAAAGGTTACTAAAGAATAATTAGCTGCTAAATCAAAGCTTGCCCCCAAGATGCAGTGCCCTCTGTTCTCACCCAGCACGGCCAAGGCAGAGGTCTCTCTGGCTGCAGAGCAGTGGGCGCTCATAAGGTACAGCCTTCCCCATACAGCCACTGGTGGCTGCCACAAGGCCCAGCTTCTCCTCCAGCTGGTCCCTGGGGGCCCAGAGCAAAGCATATACAGCCTGACCAAGGCCTAGCGTTAACTACAGCAAAGTAGGAGATAAACAGTCCATTATAGGGCACTGTTGATGTTGAAGAGACACAAGCAAATTATCAATAATGCCACACCTGCAAAGACAGCCCAAAGCCAAGAAAAGACACATAATTTTCATCACCAAGGAAAGGCACACTTACCATTTTTGTTTGCTGCCTTCAGCTGACTGCAGGCCAGACTCCCCTGGAGCACAGAACCCTTCCACCTCACAGAGCTGGGGCTCCCCACACTAATGGGTTTGAGGGCACCAATCACCTGAGGAGGGCCTAAACTAGACCAATGAGTCCCAGCTGTGGCCACCAGCCCCACACCTGGGCTGGGGGTAGCAGGTGTTGGCCCTGGACCTGCCCTGGGCCCCTCCTACTCTCTTCCCCACAACAAACCAGCATCCCACAGGTTCTGCCCCAAGTGTCGGAATGATTTTTTGAAGTACAAACACCTCGTAAGCCTTAAAAATAGCTTCTGCAAAGCACTGGAAAAAAGCAGTCAAGAGCAACCCTCCCACATGTGAGCAAGCAGTGAGCAAGCACTCCTCCCCCACGTGCTGCTTGTAAACTAAATAAGGGCAGCAAACATTTATAACCTCACCCTGCTGCACAGCCCTCAAAATTCACATAGAGCATGGACATTGAAAACACAATTCTGTTTGTGCAATACACTTTTATTTTTATTTTATTTTTTTAACCTTTGCAGTCATCTTGGAGTAATCATCATGTAAACAGTAGGATGGGATGGGATTACATTGAGTCATATGCAAATGGCTCTAGAACACCTCAACGATTATGACAAGGCATTATAAATAACTTCTCTTAATAATATATATTTGCCATTTTCAGTACATTAAAGAGCTGCCACTTATCTAGGATTAGCTAGGAAGTAGTTTAAATTGTAACCTCTGAGAAACACATCTCCAAATTTGAAAGTCTTTCTAAGGTTCACTAGCTCCTTAACATCTGTCACAGGTTAAGCATAAGACTACTTGGGTCAGAAGTATTTTCTTTGTAACAGTTTTACTTGATCATTGCACAAAGCCCTATTGTTTTCAGTCCACCTTGGTGTTTTGCAGAACTTCAAGTAAAGCTTCAGTTCCATTTTTCAAGTTTTTATCACCTGTATAAAACCGGTTTCTATCATTAAGGATAAGTCCTATCAAGAAATGGACACAGTAAGCAGTCTACCTTAACAACAACAGTTCAAAGTAGTTCTAGCTCATAGATTCCCCAATAAAGCATAGTCAAATACTCTAACACCTTTGCTACTGTATATCCCCTCCTTGCTCAGATAACTATATATATAATTATATATATTGTACCATATGTATGGTACTTCTAGAAAATGGAAATTATTATTTAAGCAGCCTCAGGCACATTCTTAAAACATTAATGTCTGCAAGGCACCTCCCACTCCCTTGACAATCAGTTTGTGGACTGGTTTTTAGACACACAACCAACAAAAGCTTTCTAATGCCAAATTAATTTCAAAAAACCCCTAGAAATTACCAAATACTTCAAAGATATACCTGAAACTTTTTTAAATAATGGGAGATTAACTGCAAATAGCACATAATCAAGTAAAATAATTTTCTTTTTACTAGGATGTGTAATGCATAAATATATGAAAAATAAAATTCACAGTTTTAAAACTAGAATTCAAGTTTGGCTAATAATTCTTAACTTTTATATTTATGTTAATTTCTAGATATAACAGAACAGAGGCAGTATTATCAACCACAAATACATTTAAAATAGTATCACTCAAAGTTTATGAAAGAAGTAAGCTTGATAGAAAATTCCTTTTGTAACCAATAAATACAGCCACCTGAGTGCATTTCCACAGGCTTTTCACTTAGGGGGAATCCAAATCAACTGCTAAGAGACATTTAGTAGCATTCTGAATGTTAGCAGCAGCGGTGCAGCTGTGGGCTTTGCTTGTTCAGACTCTGTGAATTGCTAGAGAATGAAGCAGAACTCAGTGTGTGGTGCATTAATTTTCCTTTGCATCTAAGCTGGCCTCTTCACAATCTCACCATTCGGCTTGGGGTCAAGGGACAGACATCAGCTGACACTTAACTGAGCAAACCCAATCAGTTTCACTTCATCGGGAATCTCAGTGCCATCACAGCCAGAGGCCTGCAAGTACAAACAGAAATGTTTAGTATATCATGCTACAAAGAGGATTTGACAGACAGGCTATAAATTTTCCCTGTATCATCTAGTCAGCAAACAGCTTACTTGAAGGAAAGCTTTCAGACTACTTGGTGTATTCTCTGTCAGTGTCAGCCAACTGCATCCTCAATTTTATCAGACTCTTTTAATCAATATGAAAAATTATGAAAAAAAATACTGGGAAATGAACACTTAAATACCCAAATTCTTTAATCCAAATTTGCTTTTTCATGTCAGCATGCATTTTTCACTCATGAAGAGCAAATAACCTACAAGTACAGAGAATCTACTTTTTCCTGTTGTGCTGTAGACACCAAATGTCTCATGAGTCCAGCTATCATGTCTGGAATACCAATCTACTGAATTTTTAAACAAGAGATTGACACAGTCTACAAAGGGCAAATGCTAATATTTGCAAAAGGACAGCTCCTTTCTGACAGTACAATCTAGTACTTAAAATTGTATAGCTGAGATTCTTCTTGAGGAACGGCCGTCACAGGACAAATTGGAACAAGTGATCAGTTCATTTTTCACAAATAACAGTAAGTATATAAAACCACCTTGCTCAGGACTGAAGTGTCACTTTAGGTCTGCTTTAAAAAAAATATACACACTGCTGGTAAAACACTTTTATACAAATACAAAATTTTCTTCTTCAGGACAGAAGTGACTCTTTAAATCAAGGGGGTTTTATGCATCCTTCACCCGTGTGGTAAGTAAATCAAAATAATATAATTTGATGAACAGCGTGCAATAGTAAATTACTTATGATAGATGTCTTCAGACTCTTTGGCATATCCACCCAAAAAAGGTCAAAACAATTGGTTCACCCTATAAGAATGCTCTTGATCCTTTTATGCTTTAGTAGCAATTGAACCCTTTAGTAGAACCGGCTTGTATATATGCAATGTAAGGAAAAGAGCTCTCAGACTGTGTACACAAGGTGACATCGTCCATTGAGTTTTCATGACCAAAAGTAAACTCACTCAATACTTCTGGAAGCATTACATCAGGTTACTCCTTCAAATTTACATTGATCACAGAGAGAACAGAAGTTCTCTCTTCAGAGAGCATTTCAGAGGTCTTATTCCACTGAAGCAGCAAGTTAAAGTTGTGAGCTCATTACAGTTGCTTATTAAGATTTCTCAAAATTTACCATATAAACAGTTTGCATTTTGCATTTAAAATATCATAATACTATTAACATCATTCTATACTCTAGCTAGATATCAATCTCCTATAACAAAACCATTCTAAGTAACACATCTAGATGCATATAAATTTTTAAATGCCTTCCTTATCAATAAATATTTTCTAATATTTAATGTACCTGGAACCTATTAGCTTATATTTTCTGCTTAGCTTAAATACAACTACTATACACAAACTGTGACAAAAGAAAAAGCTCTTAGTATTTGCAGTTCACTGTTTAGTAACTGAATGTATTCTTTCATTAATGGTTTTTTCCTCCCTTTTTCAAATGAAAAATCCTTACATAAAATGCAAATTATGCTGTGCAATAATTTTGTGTTTCCTTGAATGTTGCCAAGACTACTTCTGTGTTAAAGCAGCCTCCTTCCCAAAGTGTGGACAGCTGGATCCTGCAGGGAAGTCATCATTCTGTGTTAGTTGGAACAACTAAGGGAGGTTTAATACTATGTATGTTCAGTAGAATAAATCACTGTAAGATCAAAGATGCACTGTTAAAAAATATGCAAGAGGGAGATGTAACAGATTTGTTACAGATAACAGATTTGTCCAGGTACCTCACTTTAATAACCTTCTTTACCATTGTGGCAATAATTAAAGACAAAACCAGTTAAGATCAATTATTTTTTCCCCAAAGATGAAAATGCTTGCTGTTTAAATGGAAATGTTATGTATCATCAAAGCAATCTGCAAGCACTGAGATAACAACCAGATTCCTTGTACACAAATGGTAGTAGCTAATCCTAAACTGAAGAGCACTTTTCAATTTAATTCTCTGAACTGATACGACATTAGCTACATTTAGACTTTGAATCCCCATGAAATATTTACTAAGAAAATGCGGTTTAATCAAGTTGTATACAAGTGCTCTCAAATTCAGTCAGACCTTGCTAAGATGTAACAAGACTCAGTGAGGCATACAAACGACAGAATCATCCCAGGCAACAATTAATTTAGCAACTCCACTATACAACACAGAAACAGAAATGTAACATTTATTAAATTAATCCAAGGATAACAATAAATTAGGATACTTCTTCTGGTTAAATTAGTTTCCTGGGAAGCAGTGAACTAATGCAGCAAGCCTTAGGTTAAAAATTAGCCTCAGGAATTGTCACCTACCCAATGGAACTTACATTGAGAAGAGACAAAGACATTGATTTTGGATGGTCTATTCATTCTGATTATGGGGAGTTAGGATTATAAAAGCATTCACTCACTAGAATCTGAAATACCATGTGACATTGACTACATCCCCAACAGAATCACAGAAATGCCCCAACCTAAATTGTTCAAGCAGTTTTGTTTTTAATGTATACAAGCATTAACTATATACTATGGGATATTACATTTTATAATAGCAAGCCTCTATTTTAAGTGTGTGAACTAGAGACCCAGATTTCTACAGTCTCTCGATTATCTATGTATCAAAATGCTCTTGGTGAGATGCCATTGACTACACAATAAAGCTAAATCAGATGTTTAGACAGCAAGAACTTGAATTAGCTGAAAAAAGAGAAGCAGCAGCCTTTAAGCTGTATTAACATAGAAAGGACCACAGATACAAAGCAATTTGAGTTAATATATCCTTATTCCCCCACCCCAGTCTCTTCTGTAAGGAAATGTGTAAGTTCTGTTTATTTTACAGAACTGCAGAAGAAAAATGAGTCCAAATGATTTGGTCAGTTAAAACTACTCAAAACTCTATTTTAAAAATGTCATGGGAATAACAATCCTGAATTAATATATTAGCATCAACAAGGTAACTTACTCTCTAAAAATGGCTCTCTACAGCCCATCTGAAGCAGCTGCTTTTATAAACAAAGCTGTGTGATTCTGGAGATCTGCTTTTACCTAACAGATATTCATCTAGCCTTTCGTATGTGTCAGAGTCACTCAGCAAGGGGTGCTAAAAGCTAATTGGCAAGAGTGGTATTTACATAGCTAATCGTTCAGTAGCTTCAGGTATGTAAATTTTTCAACTTAAGTTTAGCAAAAAATAATAATAAATATGACACAAATTCTGAATTAAGTTTTTGCAATGTAAATTTATTCATGTTGAATTAGACTTATCATGATAGCATCAAAATTTACCAAAACTAAGACCCATGGTCCAGGGCACAAAATGCAGCACAAGAAAAAGAGTCCCAGGCACCAGAACAGGGCCTGATATTGTAATATACAGAAGACAGGAAATGCTGGGGAGGAAGAAACAGTAATGAAATACAGTGGGAGGATGATCAGCTTGTAAGTGCGGTCAGCTAAAAGGGAAAAACTAAGCAAGTAGTAGAGAGGGTGACCTGTATGCAATAAAAATGGTGGCAGGTCTTAGAAAAAATGACACTGGAATAAAAAATCCATTAGCAGAAAACACTTCAACCAGGGCAGAGCTGAGGGAGTGTCAGTGGTGGAAGGGAGTTAGCCTAACAACTACAATTTTCTCTGCTTTATTTTTCTCTGCAATTCTTCCCAGGGGTCTTTCCCTGAAGTTTCTCACCTGAACTTCAGTCTTCCTCAGAACTCATGTGAATGAGTCTCCTTCCCCCTGCACAGCTATGGAGCTGTGTGACTGCACATATCCCTAATGTCCTGTCAAAACAGTTTAGGTTTTTTTTTTTCTCTGACACATGGCAATTTCAACCATCTTCTCTGTCAAAACATTTATTCAGCAAAATAGCTGTAAATGAGATAAAATTCAGACTCTGTGTGCATACTGTGATAATTAGTTTGTTTCTTCCCTTCATGCTTTTACTTACCAACTTAAAAGTCAATGTTTTCAAGGCCTTTGGATCATCTACTATCTTCTGTAAGTTAGCAGCAACTGTAAAATGAAGTATATATAAAAAAAGCATAATTTACATAAAATTTCCTTCAACATAACATCAAGGCTCATGTTGAGACTTCTACTTAATTATACACACATACATGTCTGCAAATTACCACTTGAATCATTTAATCACTCTCTAGCTGTCATTTGAAAGTTAGAAGGCAGTTGGGCTGCCATAAATCCTGCGTCCTTTCTTTTGCAGTCACCGATCCTTTGTGACTCTAAACTGATTCAGCTAAAACATGTCTGGCAACCAGATGACAGAAAAAAACCCAACCTACTTTGGCTTAGTCTGTTCCATAAACAATTTACAATTACACAAATACAAGTGCAAGGAAAACGGGAGAATCATGCAGCCAAGGATAAGTTGATGACTGTCATGATTTATATCATGTTTCTACTATAGCCAGGGTCACCATCAGCACAAGTCTCTAGAAGACGGTTGAGCTCACTGTCCCTCCTAACTTCTGCTCCTCCTGGCTTTATGGAAGTGCTTCTGTTCCCTTTTTGGGCTGTCATTAGTACAGAACCACAGAATGTTAAGGGTTGGAAGGGACCTTGAAAGATCGTCTAGTCCAACCCCTCTGCCAGAGCAGGACCACCTAGAGCAGGTCACATAGGCAGGTTTTAAATGTCTCCAGAGAAGGAGACTCCACAACCCTTCTGGGCAGCCTGTTCCAGTGCTGTCACCCTCACCGTGAAAAAGTTTTTCCTTAAATTTCTTTGGAATCTCCTATGCTCCAGTTTGCACCCATTGTCCCTTGTCCTATCATTGGACATAGCTGAGAAGAGCCTGGTTCCATCCTCCTGACACTAACCCTTTACATATTTATAAACATTAATAAGGTCACCCCTCAGTCTCCTCTTCTCCAAGCTAAAGAGACCCAGCTATCAGCGTTCCCTCATAAGGAAGATGCTCCACTCCCTTGATCATCTTTGTGGCTTTCCACTGGACTCTTTCAAGCAGTTCCCTGTCCTTCTTGAACTGAGGGGGCTAGAACTGGACACAATATTCCAGGTGTGGTCTCACCAGGGCAGACTAAAGGGGTAGGAGAACCTCTCTCGACCTACTAGCCACACCCCTTCTAATACACCCCAGGATGCCATTGGCCTTCTTGTCCACAAGGGCACATTGCTGGCTCATGGTCATCCTGCTGTCCCCAAGGACTCCCAGGTCCCTTTCCCCTGTGCTACACTCTTAATAGGTCAGGCCCCACCCCTACTGGTACATGGGGTTATTCTTCCCTAGATGCAAGACTCTACACTTGCCCTTGTTATACTTCATTAGTACCCATACAGACTTTGTTACAGCTCACAATCAAAAGAAAAATGAGTAAAAATAAAAGTGTTATACAAAAGGAACTGGTCTTCAAACTACTCTTTCAGTTAGCGTCACCAAGCTATGTGATGTAACAGCAGTGAACAGTTTAACTAGATCTACAGAGCCTAAGTGTCCAGAGAAGGAAGCTGTATGCACCTAACAGAAGTAGCAGGAAGACAATAATTTACTCATTGAAAACAGAGGAGGAGGCAGGAAAATAATAAAACCTTTTTCCAAGTCACACTTTTAATTGGTCTATTTTTTCACAATATTGCTACCATTAATCTTGACTAAAAAATTGGCTGCTTTCGAATTTATACATTTACTAAACCTGCTCCCCAGCTTTGCAGTCATAGATCCTGAGCTAACTCAGACTGAACCGAGAGCCTTTTTCAAGATTGACTTACGAGCACAAGATGTCATCAAGGACATTAACATGAGATAAAGACTCCACACTTGGCAGAGCTCTTTAGATTAAGATTTTTAAAAGGAAATAAACAGGTATTAAGTAGCAGACATTTCTTAGTACACTGAGTAGGTAAGTACCATAAAGCAGAGAAGCAAGAAATGAGGTATCTTCCATAAACAACAGTTTCCACAGACTTCATAAGGCAGAAGACATTCATCAAACATTTGCATGTTGAATGTCCTACTGCTACAAACTCGGGTTCCTACTTCCGCCATCTTCTAACATGGCAATAATAAATTTTCACTCCTACCATGCATTATCATGTATCATTCACTGTATAGTAGCAGAAATTGGCCTCACAGAGGAAAGTACGGTATTTGGTAAGGGAATTTAGAGAAGTAAACAATTAGGTCAATCTATTACTGTTAAATGCAAATTACATTTTTAGGGGTCTCCTTTTTTTTATACCACTGAAATGGCACCAAGGATTGTTTATACAGTTGTGACAAATTTGACTGGGGATGAAAGGGTATTTGGAACTAAAAGCAAGCCCCAAAAGCAAGCCCAAGATACATTTTGTACAGAATACTTCTTGGAAAGGAAAAAAAAAAATAGCCTTCATATTTAAATGAACTCAACCACAGGCACTACAATAGAAAATCTTTCAATTTAAAAAGCTTCATTATTCATAATCTTCTTTATTCTAGTCATTACAAACAGTTTTTATTTTAATCCCACAATACACTTCCACAGAATCACAGAACTTCTGAGGCTGGAATAGACCTCCAAGATCAACAAGTCCAGCCTATGAACCAACACCATGACATCAGTTAGACCATGTCACTAAGCGCTACATCCAATCTTTCCTTAAACACCTCCAGGGATGGCGACTCCACCACCTCCCCCGGCAGGCCATTCCAGTGTCTAATCACCCTTTCCATAAGGAAGTGCTTCCTAATATCCAACTTAAACCTCCCCTGGTGCAGCTTCAGGCCATGCCCTCTCGTCCTGTCACTAGTTGCCTGGGAGAGGAGCCCTACTCCCACCTGCCTACAACTTCCTTTCAGGTAGGTGTAGAGAGTGATAAGGTCCCCCCCCTGATTCTCCTCTTCTTCAGGCTGAACAACCCCAGCTCCCTCAGCCTCTCCTCACAAGACTTTCTCTCCAGTCCCTTCACCAGCCTTATTGATCTCCTCTGGACCCGCTCCAGCACCTCAATAACCTTCCTGAAGTGAGGGGCCCAGAACTGCACACAGTACTCGGGGTAAGGCCTCACCAGTGCCAGATACAGGGGAGGAATTACATTCCTTGACCTGATGGCCACACTATTCCTGATAGAAGCCAAGGTGTCACTGGCCTTCCGTGCCACTTGGGCACACTGCCGGCTCATGTTCAGCTGGCTGTCAACCAGTACTCCCAAGTCCCTTTTGACCGGGCCGCTCTGCAGTCACTCATCTCCCAGTCTGTAGCACTGCAGGGGGTTACTGTGGCCAAAGTCTAGGATCCTGCACTTGGACTTGTTGAATCTCATATTATTGGCCTCAGCCCATTGACTCAGCCTGTCCAGGTCCCTCTGCAGCGTCTCCTGACCCTCCAGCAGATCAACACTCCATCGTCGCTTAGGCATCCACAAATTTATTAACAGTACACTCGATCCCCTCATCCAGGTCATCAATAAAGATGTTGAATAGAACTGGGCTCTTCCTAGGGGACACCACTGGTCACTAGACACCAGCTGGATGCAACACTATTCACAACCACTCTCTGTGCCCAGTCACCCAGCCAGTTTTTAACCCAGCGACGGGTGCACCTGTCCAAGCCATGGGCTGCCAGCTTTTCCAGGAGGATGCTGTGGGAGACTTTGTCAAAGGCTTTGCTGAAATCTAGGTAGACCACATCAACAGCCTTCCCCTTGTCCACCAGATGGGTCACCCAGTCATAGAATGAAATCAAATTGGTTAGGCAGGACCTTCCTTTCCTAAACCCATGCTGGCTGGGCCCAAGCCCCTGTTGTCTTGCACGTGCCCATTGATGGCACTCAGGATGATCTGCTCCATAATCAGTAAGTCAATTTTATTGCAATACCTCCTATCTGATAAAATACATGTAAATACAGATAATGCTTATCTTGACAATTAATGCTTAGAATCATGTATGCAGGCAAAAAGGGCTGTTCAGCCTCATCGCTCCTGAAGCCAGGATAAAATAACTTTGATTTTTTATGTCTTAAAAATCTATAAAATAGGATCATGCACTCAAGAACAGCTCTGGATTATCCAAATCCCTGTAAAACATGTCTTAAAAAAAAGAAAGAACAAATTCTCTAGGTAGTGTTTGCCAGCTTCACTGAAATGGAGACACAGTGACACAAAACCAGACAGGAGTTGGGTCCTAAATCCAAAGATTTCTAACTTCACCTATTGTAAAATGTTGCAAAAAGATGAGCTTCAAAGGTGAGCTCATTTTTAGGAGGGGCAGCCTTTCATTTAATATTGAGCAGCTGCAGAAGAACTTAAGGCAAGTCAGCACGCTGCTTGGCTATTTTGCCTGAATGCCAAAACTTCCATCTGCCCTTAGCAAAGTTATCATTACTGCGCTTCCAAACAGCAACCCATTATCAGCAAGTGTTTTAATGAACTATCATACAGAGGGAAAGCAGCACTGAGGACTTCACAAGTAGCATCAAAGTCTTAAAAAAATCTTCCTGCCTTCCTAACATTCCTGCTGATTCTTTCCCAGGGATCGAATTTAAAATTTCCAAGTAAAAATAGCAGAAGATAAACTAGCAATATGTAACAACAGCTAGTTTGTTGTTGTTGTTGTTAATTAAGCTTCATAGCAGAAAGGAGTGCTATTTTAGATGGATATCATTCTTCAAGAAAACTGCTTTTCAAAGAACAGTTCTCATTAAAAGGCTACAGGAACACAGTCTAAATTGTTCATTTGTCTTTCCTTTTAATATGAATATAAGCCAAAAACTTTTACATATAAAATGCTAGAGAAAAATCTGAAGTGACCATATGAAATATGCTTTATTTTTTGCTTTTCTAGTGGGCCATAGCTAGACTGGGACATGTTTAATCAAACAGAAGATTAGGAAGTTTAAGGGAGTAAAGCCAGATGTTTTCAAGCTATGCCTGAAAATGAGAGCAGACCTGCAAAGAGTCCATAATATTAGAGAACAAGTTTACATATAAAATAGTTGCACCTGCAGGTTTCTACAGAGAGATCTTTTCAATTTCAGTTATACACATTCAGGATTTTTCAGGTACAACCAGCATTTCGCTTGTGAATTTTGGTACTGTGTGTTTTACACTTCCTGGTCTTTAAAGAATGGCAATAAAAATGATTTTGCCAAAAAATGTCATTAATCCCAATGAGTCAAGCCACTATGAATGCAAATCCCCACAAAGGCGTGCTCTTTCTGCAATATCTAAATGCGGATGTGTTGTGGTTTAACCTCAGCCAGCAACTAAGCACCACAAAGCCACTTGCTCACTCCAAGCCAGCCATCTCCCCACGCCTGGAGGGATAAGAAGGAAATTGGGAAAAAAAGGCAAAATGTGGGTTGAGATAAGGAGGGGTTATAATAGAACACCACAAAGAGAGAAGAAACAATAGTAAGAACAATCATACTAATGAAATGTATAAAATGAGTGATACACAACACGACTGAACACTTCCCTGAACATTATTCACTTTCTCCACTCCCCTCCAAGTCCTTCCCTTATATGATGGCCATGATGTCATATAGTATCACCTATGACATTGGCTGGTTTGGCTGGCTACCTGGGCTGTGGCCCTGCCCAGCTTCTTGTGAAAATTAACTCTCTCCTAGCTGAACCCAGGACAGTATGTAATTAACATCAACTAAGAAACAAATATGTGTGCATAATTATCAGGAAAAACCATACAGTCCTGGTCTTTCCTTGCTTTTATTTTGGTAGATGTTGTTCTTATTTAGACTGCAAGGCCCAATATTAGAGGCAACTGTCTGAATCTGGATACCTAAGTCTGCATTTTGAGATTTACAGTTGTGGGTTTTTTTTAAGGATGGGACCATCATCATCCTTTTCACAGAATCACAGAATTGCCTATACTGGAAAAGACTTTTAGAGTCCAATCATTAACCTAACACTGACAGGTCCTTAACTAAACCATATCCTTAAGCACTAAATCTACATAACTCTTAAAAACCTCCAGGGATGGGGACTCCAGCACTGCCCTGGGCAAGCTATTCCAATGCCTGATAACTCTTTCAGTAAAGGAATTCTTCATAATATCCAATCTAAACTTCCCCTGGCATAACTTGAGGCCATTTCTTCTTGTCCTATCACTTGTAATTTGGTTGAACACACTGATCCCCATTTCACTACAACCTTCTTTTGGGTAGTTGTAGAGAGAGAGAAGGTCTCCCCTGAGCCTCCTTTTCTCCAGGCCAAACAATCCCAGTTCCCTCAGATGCTCCTCATAAGACAGTGCTCTTGGCCCTTCACCAGCTTCACTGCCCTTCTTTGGACACGCTCTAGTACCTCAATGTCCTTCTTGTAGTGAGAGGCCCAAAACTGAAAACAGTACACAAGATGTGGTATCACCAATGCCAAATACAGAGGTAAAATCACTTCCCTGGTCCTACTGCCACACTGTTCCTGATACAGTCCAGGATGCCATTGGCCTTCTTGACCACCTTAGTGCAAGCCAAAGGTTCTAAGACATCACTAAGTACATAGCACTGGGCATCTCTCTTTGCACCTAAACATCTTGAAGATCTGGGTTCAACTAGTAACTGGAATTTTTGGGGGTCTGATACAACTAGCTAGGAAAAACAGCAGTAACTCATGAACTGCATGCATCCATTGCATCTAGTTTAGTTAAGTTCATTTAGAAGTAGAACTTGCAGCACAGGCAGCAGAAGCCATCCAAGCAGTTCGGAGTCTTTCCTGAAAGCCAGCCTGCAGTGCCTTCCAATTATTTCTCCAGAAAGTTTGGGGATCCTATCTTAACTACAGTAAAACATCCTCAGAATTGCAGCGTAATACTCTTCCTTTAAATGCAATTAAATTAAGGTATCAGTTGCATTAAATATAACTGACTTTCCACTCTCATGAGTGTACTTCTAAAAATGTAGGACTATTACCAAACCTACACTGTTTGAACCACTAAGTGTGCTGTCTCCTGAAGGACATCAAGAAGTTTATGCCAGGCATACGATCACAACGGTAAACAATGTTCTCATGTACAAGCAGTTGCTGCTACTGTACAGCCCTATTCAGAATTACTGATTGCAACACACAAGAAAGAAAAATAATTAAGTGGAACTGCTGTTAGGCTTTACTGATGAACATCTCCCCAGCTACTAAACCTTGGAATCAAGGAAAATTATTTCCTAGGTCAGGACTCACTAACCTTCCCAGAACAGTTAATGTACCAAGTTTTAATCTGTCTTAAAGACAAAAGGCTAAAGACAAGGCTAAAGTTTCTAAATGCAGATGAACCCAAACACATCTGCAAACACTTAAGAGGAAAATAACTATCCCACTCTAACCACCTCTCCCTTTGTCATGCTCCCAACAACTCTTCTATTGCAAGTCAGTGAACTAAGTTAATTTAATACAGTAATGCTCTCCCTCAAGTGAAAAGGAGTTTGACATTAGGAGTTTCTAGAGAGGTAGGAATTGTTCTCTCCACTGATACTTAGATTATTTGGAAAAACAGACAGCACTGTAAAATATATGTCTCTGGATTCTACTTTACACCTTATCTTTAAGTATGCTACAGTTCCTATTGACAAAGCCATTTTTCTCTGAAGTACTCTGAAGTCATGCCTCAGATGTTATACTTCTGAAATTCATAGTTTGCCTGCATGGAGCACTAATTGACAATTTCAAATCCTGTTGGGAATTCACTGTTTCTTTGAGGACTGGGTATACTAGACTCAACTTTATTTTGCAGTGTTTCCTCAAGATGTTATGGCCATGCTCCTATAAAAGTCAGAAGAAGAAACACAAACAAGATAACTGAAGGAAAAAATTAAGTGGGAATGGAAAAACCGTTGCCAGCAGTAACCTCGGGTAAATAGAGTATACTTGATGCCTTGGCGCAAAACCCTCTTCAAATGTTAGAAGCAGTTAGCACAACAGGCTTTTTGTTGTTTACAAAAATAAATGAGGTGCTGTCATGCTTTCTTCAGAAGGCTCCTGAAGGACATATAATCAACGTATGTACCACAAATCATTGCAGATTCTTTTGCAGGTTTTGCTCAGTGACAAATGGTTGTGCTACTCTGTCAAAATAAGTATCTTCACTTGCAGAACATGCAATGGGGATAAAAGGTCAACCCCAGCATATAAACAACACAGGCTGATAATTGCAGATGAAATAAATAAAAAAAGCCCACATAACTACGATCCACTAGCATGCATATTTATGCAGACTATACTACAATTCACTCTTTGTTATATGACAATTTTTGCCAATTACAACAGTTATAATTTTTTAGTAAGTGATTAATACAAGCCAAGGTAACAGAACAGGAAAAAAAGCTCTATCTTAAAGATCACAAATAAATATAAGAGTATAACCATACTTTGGGCAGTCTCAGATAGCTGCTTCATTCCTATAAATGTGACAGGACTGCCTGGTTATTTAAAATTGTTAACACAGCATGAAACCTAACCCTAATGGCTTCTGAACAGGGAAAACTTCTGGAAAAGTTAAAATTAATGAGACAGTAAATAAAGCTATATGAAGTACAGTGGAACTATTTCCAGTACAATGCCGACCCAGCCAACTGAGCCAGAGCCATCTGGCATAAACACAGACACAAGCAGAATCTAAGCTTGAGCTGATATTTCTAGGGTGCTCTCAAAAGAATAATGATTCATCGCCTTTTCCATTTTGAAAAGAATGGATGGGGAACCTCTGACAGCATGCTTAGGTTCAACAGTTTGCAAAACTATTGCATTTTGTAATCCTGAAATTCAGATAGGAGGAAAGGGAAATATTACTCAGGCACAAAATGACTGTCACAAAACTGAAAAGTTTTAAGCTCTGAGAAAATGAAAAATATTTTTAGTAAGTGAAAAGTGAAATAATTTTTATGTAGCCCAAACTCAGTCTGTAAGAAATACCCCCCTCAACTGCTCCCTACTTCATCAATGGTATTGCTGTTAGACGAAGCCAAACTCAAAGCTCCATAGATTTATTTGCTTTCCTGCTGATTGTTTCAAATATTACCTCTTCCCCAACTGTAGGCAGTTATTCTGCCATTTTCATCTAATATGTGGAGTTCTCCATAATTAACTGCCTTAGGAGCCTGCTCATTTGAGGATTAATGCTGTATTCTCCCGCACATAGCTGACAAAGCAGGATGTCTGAGTGTCAGGGAACAGTTTTCAATGGAATTACCACTCTTGAAAATTCAGCTGCTGGTATGAATGAATTTATTATCCATGGTTTTACATATTGCAAGAGGTTCATTGCAATATATACATTCAATTGTATTTCATACCACACAGTGGTTTTCATGAATTTGCAAGTTCGTAACAAAATCAAAACTAAGTTTTAAAACCTAGGTAGCACTGGATTATAGTATATTATGCAAACAATCAAACTAATCAACCTTTAGAGCTTTTGGTAACAAGTTCTCCAGATCTCTGACTTTCTTATTATTATCTAATAGCTCACAAATTGTCAGCTTTAAAGACGAAAAGGCTTTTCAAAGAGAGGTCAAAAAGCTCTTCTAAGTGCAGCGCAATTCCATTAGTTCACCTATTCAACATGCTAGTCATAAAATCCCTTTTGTTTATGTTGCTTGAGAACAGTAGCAAGGGAAATATTAAAGCATTTTGAGATCTGTGACAGCTAACTAAGGAGTGTTTATTGCTAGAGGACTGTTAAGGAGCTAGATAGGATTCTTTTAAGAAAGAACTAAAAGAAAATAGATCAACAGCAAGCCTGGCTTCTCTTCTGAGGAAGCTATTGGACACTAATAAAGGCAGAAACATTAAAAACATTTAGAAATGTATTATTTATGAAGAGGCTGTCATTAGGAATTTATCAAAGGGAGATGAAGGCTTACAAATTTGTCTGTACGTTACTGAACCAGTAGATATAAAGATTATGAAAACTATCTCCAAATGTTGAAACCTTTGATACTTTTATATCCAACAGCTTGATCTGCAGCCTCAAAATCAGAAAACACAGCTTAAAGAGGACAGCTACAGGACAACAGAAGGCCAAAGCATTTCACCCCTAAAAGAAACACTGGGAGGCTGAAAAAGATCTCCTACAACATCCTTATGAACAGGACTACAATTTCACAGTGCAATTCCCACAGCTTAGAGTAATCCCTAAAAACATTTAAGCCCTGTGGTTCATATGGGTTTTGGGCCCCAGTATTGTAAGCATGGTAAAGCCAGGAATGTGTGTTGCTTGATGTGTGTATAAAGTACCAGGCCTGAGGAAGAACTGTGCCACATAAAATCATCCTCACCTCCTGAAGAATGGCCCAACCTACAGCAATAGTACAGAAAAAAATACTTTAAATTATGAATACACAGAATACTCATAGGCACCGTTTGTGCTACCCCTAGTGAGTACTAAAACCTGTGATGATTCAACTTAGGTATTCATTCATTTATTGTATACAGACAACCAAAGTTTAGGCTAGTTCATGACTTTTAAAGACATTTTTAAGGACTTTAACTAGTCTGGCATCAGGTTATCTTGTTCCAAAAAAAAGAAATGGAGTCAAAAAACAAGTGGGACCAAAGCTTTAACAATTGACCAGTTATCCTATGTTATTCAAGAGTGGAACAGGCAAAGGCATCAAAGAGACATCAAGGACATATATTCCTGATTGACCTCTACAGACACAAAGACTTCAAATATTTATCCTTGCTGGGAAAAAAAAAAAAAAAGAAAAAAGTAGTTTATGGAATAACAGTAGACCTCAAATGTCTTCACATTAAGATCCATTAACATGGGGTATCAATACCCAGGGGTCACAGACAAAAACTGGAAAACTGAGGACCGACAAAGTAATATACAGGATTTCATTTTTCTTCAGGTAGCTGACGGAAAAACTCCTATGCAAAAGGAGCGGTATATTTTATGAAACAGAAGCACTGTATCAAAATGGAAAATGAAAAAAATGAAATAAGCTAGTGCTAGAAAGCTACCTATTTTGATCCCAATAACACATTATTAAGCTCCCAAATTCTCAATTATTTAGCATGGGTATCTAATCCCAAAGTAAAGTTTTACATTCTACAAATGAAAAAAAAAAAAAAAATCTGAAATTGCGATAACTGTTTTTATTGATTAAATTAAAATATTAATGTAACTGGAAAATTGTACCTTTTCCTAGACACTTATGAAAAAACAGAAGGTTGATATTTCAGATTGATTTTTTTTCCCCCTAGAGCCTGTGAAGAATACTTAGGCAAACCACTACATATTTAGACCAAAGTGCTATAAAAAGATAAGTAAATATATTTGGATATTTAAATGCCTATCTATTTCAGGCCTGGATTCTGCATGTGTCTCATGGGGTAGATTATCCAGGAAGATGAGGGAGGAACATATACAGATTTCACAATTTCTCCTTCATTTTGATGATCCTGCGCATTCTAAGCCTCAGTCTAGTCTCAAATGAACATTTAAAATAAAAATTTAGACCTGTTGCCCAGCATTGCTAGTAGGGATATTTAACAAGCTTGTGATATTACAGTAAATTATGCTCATAAATTCTCTATACAAAAGAATGAGTCAGAGTACAAGGTTGACAAAATCATTTGACAGTGACTAAATGTAGGAAACAAGTGCTAGCTTTCAGCAAAGGTTTTGACAACAGTTTGATAGTCATCACGATATTGAAGATGACTAACAAACACCTTCATCATGCTGGATTAGGGTTGAAATGTAGGTCTATGCAGAAATAAGGCAGGTCACATTCTTCTGTGCATATTATTACTTGGCAATCTCCTCTCCCCATCAGATATTCACAAATCCTCCTGTCCTGGGTTCTGCTATGAATTATAGATATTGTTCCGACAAAACTATTAGGAAGATGAAATAGCAACCAGGCTACTTCAATAACTTATATCTGAAAGTTGAAACAAGGAAAAATATATTTAGAAAAGACTCCCTGATGTGCAGGTGTTTGGTTCTGAAATAGACTACTTCTAGTTTGAAGAACTTCAATAAATCCTTAATTTGACATACCAACTACTTGCAAAGAACTGAATGCCAAGGAAATAAATAACAGCAACTAAATTACTATTGAAAAGAGGAAAAAATTAGTTATATTGCTGTCTTTGCAATTTCTGACTCAAATTCATAATTGGTTTTGGTTTTTGGTTGGGTTTTTTTTTTTTTTAACTAGAAAGACCCCAAAATTATATTTCAGATCTATGAGGGCAGGGAACACTTCAGGTCTAAGAGTTTATCACCTACCATATCAGGTGAAACCCAAACTCATCCTACTAGTAAGCAGGTGGATTTGTTCCTCATTACACACTTCAGAAGGAACTGCTGGACTGCTTGCTGAAAAATGAAACTTTCTTTGAAGGCAACTGCCATTCCATCTTTTTTTTTTTTTTATAAAGTAACTAAAACTTACTATTTACTTGATCATGACTGTAAGATATGCACATTTACTATGACACGTGAATGCACAAATATGTGTGGAGAATAATTAGTACACCTGGAGCATTTTTTACATCACATATTTATAGTTCTGCCATAACCACTATTACAGCTGCTGTGAATATTCACCTAAACCAACACTGTTGTTTTTTTTTTTAATCTTGAACCCCTAAGCTTCCGCCACACTGAAAATCCAGCAAGGTGGGAACTTATGTGAAACCTGCCAGTTTCACACAATGTATTTTCTGAAGTGCACACTTTACATACAATGCATATAGCTAAAATAACTTTAAAGGCACAATTGGATGCAAAGTTTGATTATCTGTGGGTGTACCTCAAGCTTCCAGAACTTCCAGTCTAGTCATTATGAGTCACCCTTCAATGCATTAGCTTTAAATGAGCCAGATGCGTTGAAATATTTAAGTCCCTAGTTAAACCCTGGGGATTTTAGAGATACTCTCCTATCTGTAATGCATCTGCATATCTTGCTAAAGAGATATGGAGTTATGTTCACATGCTGAAGGCACAAGAGTTTCTACAAAATGCCTTAAAATACAGTCAGGTTTTCATTAAAGTGGTAAATTTCCTTTCTGGATAATATGTTAAAAAGTAAACAGAAAGTAGTCTATCATTTGAAATTAACTAATTGTCTATAAAAGCATTTTCTCATTATAAAGTTTATAGCTACATTTAGCTTTGGAACACATGAAAACATGATACACTTAACTAAATTTGAGCTATTTTACTCAGTATGAACCAGAAGAATAAACAGACACTAGAAACACCAAAACTTCTAACGAATTCCCTCAAAGATTACAAAAACCAGTGCATCTCAAAATACTACTGATTAAATGACAAACCTATGCTGCCTTCAAATGGTAGTGCTATCCAAGTCACCTACCCATAGCAATATTACTGCTTTTCGAGGACATAAACTAATGCAGTATGTTTTCTATTCATATAGCACTATCCCATTTTCTGATTACAGTAAGATGATAAGCCAGAATTAGTTGAGCAAAAGGCATCACTTCATTCAGTTTCAAAGATGATTAACAAGCAAATGCAAAGCAAAACCACAGAAAATAAAAGGATATTCATTATGTAACTGTGGCTTTTCTATGATTTGGATAATCAGTGTGATAATCAGAGTGAATTTGAGTTAAGATGTTGTTACAGGCAGCAGACTAACAAACTGGGCTTCTGCTTTTTCACCTTTCCACTTTATTATCAAAGTACTTTCAGCATTAGCAGACATGACATGGTAAGACAGTCAGCTGTTTCAGTTTCAAATGCTTTAATACTGTGATTAACTGGGGACCATACATATTACTTACTGTTTAACATTCCATGAAATAATGTCATTCTGCATTTGGTCAGATATATGCTCTCTGCATTCATGGCCAAATAACACATCCACAGCCATTTAATTTTTTTTTTTTTTTAAATTCTAGATACTGTTTTAAGTCCTGTCTACTTATCACAGTAACTGCACCAAATAAAAAAGTTATTCGATCCCCTGTCCCCCCAACTGCAACAAACCCTTTAGTCAATCTATTATGGCATCTGTTGTTTTCACACTTCCAAGATGGTATTCAAGATGTTGATGAAAAAGCTGCTACTTTCAAAATATGATCTCATTTCAAAATAGATCTATTGGGTTTTCATCTGGTTCTAAGCACATTAGGTGTTTCAGGAGGAAGCTTTTGTGTTGACTGACTAAAACCTGTTTCTCTGGTTACTAAGTGGTTACCTGGGTCTGGCTCCAACACCAAAGACAGATAACCATTTACCAGTAGTTAATGTCTGGTGTATTTAAAAGTGAAGGTGTATCTCCCATGATGCTCAAGGTCAGCATGCAAAGATGATCACAGATACTTTTTGATAAAAATACCAAAAATAAAGGTACATTAATATAGTGAAGGGCAACTGAGCATTTCTTGATAGCATGGACATCAAGGCTTTTATTTAAGCAGTATGCAGGAAGGGAATATATATTTTTTTTATACAGAAATACTGCAATTTAACAACTGTAAATACACTTCAGGTACTGAAATTTAAGCAAGGCCTTTAGAAGATTAACTACAGCCTAAGGCTTTGCTGAAATTATATGCCCATTGTGTACACCACTGAAGTAGGATTGCAATTATTTGATTTTCAACAGAACTGACTATTGATATTATTTCAGTTTCCTTTATGGTATCAAAAATATAATAAAGCATTACTAGATGAATGTTTATTAGCTAATATACATATATTGCATATACACACAGATACATATTTCATCTCAAAATGTATTTTGAAATTATTCCAGATCTTTCATATGATTTAACATATCTACTTCAGTATTGCATAAAAATACCTCATCAGCTAGATACCAATACCTAAATATAAGCTCCAAGACTCATTCCCCTCTGCAAACACAAACTCTAGTCTGATTTTAAACAAAATTCTCTGCACTGATTCCCTTGATCTAGGGACCTCCCACGAAACAATGCTATTGTCAATAAGAATAGAAACCAGTCAGTCATAGCCAGAACTGAACAGGCAAGATGGAATTTTTGCTTCTCTGCAGAACAGGTAGCTGAACTCATTACTTATCAGAATGGAAATCTTCCTGGGAAGCCTGTGTTAAGTGAAGCAAAGCCATCAAAACTCAAAAGGTGAAGCATGTTAATGCTCAGCAGCAAATTCTATAGAATTTACACATCTGCTGGTCCCCACTAACAGCTTCAGCTCATGTAAGCCATGGCCATACTTTCCAAAACAGCTTTTGCTGACTCCTATTCAAGTATCATTTCAGAAAATCAGCTGTTATGCCAACAAATTGTTGAGTTTAACATAAGCACTGGGATTTTCACCTTTCTTTTTTTTTTTTTTTTCTTCCAGCCTCTGTAACTTCCAACATCCATTAAAAGAAACTACAGAAACAACTTTTATAAGACTCTCTCAGAACTTTGTTTTCATTCATTTTATAGAGGCTGAATTTCTGCATGCTTCAGCTGAAAAGTGAAAGGTAATTTATCAGATGCTTTCAATCTGGAAGCTAATGGCATCAGTTCTCCTGGTGAAACAGGTTAACTAATCTCTTCTATACTATTCCCCTTTTCCTATAGGGGAAGATTTTAAAACTTTTAATTTCAAGTGAACAAGGTGGCAAAATCATTTTACACAGAAAATTAGTTTTGTAAGCAGATTTACATTTTCAGCACCATCTGCTCTCTTATTATTGATTTAAACTAAGAAACAGAAATATTTCTTAAGACTGCAGTGCTACAGTGAAGTTTTTAAGTTTGCAATAATCTGCTTGCATTCAAGTTGGTTTATTCCATGTCCATACACCATTTAGCCACACACAAGTGAAAGCTATGGTACAAAGTCATGGAAGAATTTGTGCCTGTGGAACTTGAGGTAAGTTACATCACAGAAAATGAATATATTAAACTGGTTATAATTAATTAAATCAAATTTAAGTTGAATGCTTTTGTTATATGCAAGAAGTCTAATTTCCATTTTTTTTTATATAACAGTAAAAAGATAAAAAGGAAGGAACAGAAAGGACCATCATCATAGTGCTAAAAATCAAAGTAATGCAATTCAAAGCTGTAACTAAGTAAATAAACTTTTATTATTAACTAGACAGTGTCTATAATCAAGTTTCCCAGGGAAATCCCTACTTATTTAAGTATTTGTGCTTTTTTAAGGAGCAAAGTCCCATCACTAAAGCCATGAGGGATACACATCTTCATCTGTCTTTCCCTCATCACTCCTCCTGAAAGACGATAACAAACCCCATTCATGGTGGCGTTTCCATAGAAGTACCAGCACTTTGCATTGTAAGAGAACTTTGCAGGAAAGGGAAAAGGAGAAGAGTGAAGAAAGGAAAAGAGGTCTTACTGGGCACCTGCAGGACTTGCACTGCAGCACTGCCAGCCATGACCAATTTCTGTGCAACACAGAGTGCCAGCTGACTGCTCAGGCACGTGGGATAGCCATCAGGTAACGATTCTTCTCTTATCCAGAAAAAAATATTTATTATTTCTAAATGAAGTAAGGTATCTTGTGGTAAAGAAAATTCTAACAAAATCAGCAGCAGTAGTAATGCCATTTTTCTTACTGGATGTTTAAAAAGCAAAAAGTATTGGCTTCTCTTTGAAATACTTTAGCTATCCTACAAACTCACTGAGAATGTATTTAGATAATCTTCCAGGCAAGTCACAATAACTTGCAGATTTGTAAAACACTCTTCATATCATTGAGGAGTTTGGTAATGATATCTGCACCGACACGAATGTCTCTGACCACAACACAAAGACTGAGTTGCTAGTATTCCTCAATTCAGTTCTCACACATTTAGTATCTACTAGCTCTCCTCTGATTTTATAACTATCTATCTATCTACTGGTCTTGAGCAATAAGAAGAGGAAAGAAGAGGATAGAAGAGAGGAGAAGAGAGAAGAAACTGCAGAGAAATACACACTTCCAAATTAATCATCTTTGCCATGCACTGAATTTCATTTCTTTTTAAAAAATTACTTAAGTACAGAATAGTACTTAAGTATCTTTCCTCTTAGCAGTCAGAAAACATTTCTGATAGAAATAATATCTCTTAGTATCATTTCCATAGATCCTGAACTCTGGCTTGCTTCTGCTTCCATGAACCCAATCAGAATACTTACTAACTTCAGAGCTGACAAAGCACACTTCTCAAAATCCTACCAAAAAATCATTTTATTGGTAAAACAAAAAAAAAAATAAAGTTAACACAAATATCACAGAATTGTAAATAATCCTTCAGAAATGATTATATATTATACCATCCCTCTCAAACCACTAAGGAGTTCTGACTTCCAAAGGCAATCTTTGGACTGCTATCAAAATTGGCTGTTGAATGAACTATGCATACACGAAAGCAAAATTAGGACAAAGAGGATTTTGTGAAAAGCAGCATTATAGAAAACATTTTTCACAACCATTTAACATAAACTTGTCACAAGAGCATAATTGGAAACAAAAATGTAATTTACCTATAACTACATCATGGCCATCAACCAGGCCTGCAGAGAACAGCTCCTGAGAAACGCCATCTGCTGTGTCTGTCCAAAAGGTGAAATGAGTAAGTATGAAAGCCCACAAAAGCAACAAAAAGTATCAGTCATCCAATGCAATTTAACAAATATATATTTTTCTTCCGAAGCATCCATGGAGGCAAGCTTGAATTCAAAATTATCTTTAATTAGGAGGAAAAAGGATAATTATCTTATCAGCCTCTGCACAGCAAATCACATGAGGTGATGATTTGATTCACTGCAAACCCCCTACAGTCATCTCCTGGCCACTGGCATTTCTCCACTCTTATCTTAACTACATACTCCTACACAGTTTACAGGTTCAGTATATCCTCAACCAGGAAAATAAAATATGGTTTGGTTTGTTTTTTCACTGTTTTCTTTATCCCCTCTGTTGTTCTGCATACCTAGACAGAAACATGCTTACATAGGCTTTCTTGTTTGTTACCAGTGGGGCAAAGGAGTTACGTGAACAGTCATTATTTTGAACTTTAGGCTTAAAATAGCTTTTAAGTACTGTGACACAGGAATTTCAGAGCTTTGGATCGATTTTGCATCAATTCTTGTACCCAAGTGGGTTAATTCCTAAGCCCCTGTGGCTAATACTTGTTCCTGGATAAAAGCTTTAGAATGCTGAGAGGTAAGAGGGCCTCAACACCAAATATCTGAACAGAGCACATGCTTTGAGGCAGTTACATAAAGTTGCATCATTTCCTTCAGAAACACACACAGGTGAAAAACAATATAGCTGAGCTAACTGAAATTTCTGGAGAGCTCTGAAGATTACAATCATAGCTGCCTTCTGGCTGCCTCAGGGACTGGCTACTAGGAGCAGTCCTGGTATGTCATATCCTCTTATTTTTTGACAAAGTAAGAATTCTGAAATGGCTTATGTAACTGCTTAGAGGGTATTTAAGTAATTCTTTTGACAAGTCACTAAACTAGGATGATCTGTGCCCAATTAAGTAAGAGTTGTCTTCTGTTATCATTCACTGCCAAAATTAATGAGAAATGCAGGTAGACAACAGAGAGTGTATCCGTGCACAGAACTACTGCACATGAAAGATACTGTGATTTAAAGAAAGAGAGACATTCTTCCAATCTGGATTCATTTTTAGGTGGAAACTCTTTGAAGGCCATTCTAAATATAGTGAATACTGACTTCTGAGAAATATGAAACATGTATCATAGTTCAAAGGGTTGCTATTTAACAAGGATGATACCTTCTTACTCAACCTACCAGCCTCCTGTTCATTTTATCCCAGTAATATTTGTATTTCTTCAAACAAAAGTAACTTTACAAGTTCTTACAACTCTTAGCACTGGAAAGCCAATACAGGTCTACATGCATGCAGTGAAGTTTATAGTTTCACTACCAGAATTTCTGGTGATGATACCAAAGCTAGAGATGCAACTCAACTTCAAGTTGAAGTCGGCATTTGAAAAACGGTGTGCACTTCATCCTTGTTAACAGAACTTCTTTTATTACATAGAGGAAAGAAATTCACATCTCACCACCATCACTGCATATACTTTTGTGGCTACTATATTCCTCTCCCTACAATGGTTTCCAAATGTGAAAACAGAAATTCCAAAGCTGTAAATACTGCTATTCAAGATCTTACACACCACATAAATCATTTCAATAAGACATGAAATTGATAAAGTATACCGTCGATCAAGTCTTCTAACATATACTACATATTATGCAACCTTGCCACTAGAATTTATATATATCTGCTATTCTTGTTCAAGTCAAGTTCAATGTAAATCCCTGCACAGCAGAAAACATTCTAGAGAGGTAGCTTGTATTAACCATAAGAAGTAATCAGTTTCTGAAATACCTTTTTGAACAATAAGATAATAATTCAATCAAAGGAGCCTTACCTCTGCCTGGAGTAAACTCAAACCGTATGTCATTAAGTTCTTTCCTGGAGTTCCTGAAAAACATTCAGTGTATACATTAAAATGTAATGAACAATGGAACAACTCTTCAGTTCCTATACACAAAGAATATCTATGGCATTGACAACCACATTTAGTAGTGTGAATTTTCTCAACTTGAAAAAAACAGCTCTCCCAAAGTACCCAAACTGGAGAGACTCCACTGCATTTGCATGGCAGTGTTTTGGGGAAAACTAGCAGAAAGATACGCTTAAGATGAAGAATGCCTTAGGTAACCTAAAGGATAAGATAAGGTCCTCTGATAAATATTTTCCTTTTCATCTTCAAAAGACACTCTGCTATACCAACTCTACTGGTTCAATACTGTCTGAATTGCACATATTACTCCTCTTCCAAGAGTAACAAAATAAATAATTTGGACTTAAAGCTTTCTATTGGAGAACACATGTATACAGCGATGCTCATTTAAGAGAGAATCTAGCAAACATTAAATGCTGAAAAGCGGTGTTTGATGCACTGTTTATAAAGCTGTTCTGAAGTAAGTAACTTCCTGTACTGACCACGTCTCAGCCGTGATGTTCTATCTACACAAAAGCAGCAGACTGTGAAAGTGAAAGGTTTTCTGCCTTCTCATTTGCCACAAAGAGTACTTTAACCAGCTCAGGGTATAACACAGTCATCAGGGACTTAATATCTGCGTTAAAGAATTCCTTTACAGTCTCACTGTGCTCCAAACCTCTACTCCTTGCACATTTCCAGCTTCAGTTTTAGTTAATAATATCTACCATCAATAAAACATTAGCCTTTTCGCAAAATAGACGTCCATCTCATTTTTGGAAATGGCAAGCCAACTGAGCATAGGGAGGAACTTAATTGCTATAGCACAGTCTTTTTCCAATGAATAGCTCAATCCACTTGCAAAGCTAATAGCAACAGAATGTGTTTTGCAGTTCATTATTCTTCTCCTCAGCAAGGGAACTGTGTGCAAACTCATATTTCAGCATACCAGGCCATGAAGTCTTGCTGCAGAAAAACTAAATCCAATAGGAGGCATACTCAGCTGTGACTTACAACTATCATCATTTGCTAAATACTTATAAAAATATTACAGAGTCAAAAAACAACATATGCAGGAAAACAAAACCCAAAGTGATTGACAACACAGACAAAAGCAAAATAGCAAACCCTGAAAAATAAGTATGCCACATGCAGTGCTTAATATGAAAAGTACTCATTTATTAAATATACTGAATGCTTCGAAGCTGAAGGAGTTTCAGGTTCCCAAAATTCTACTCTAAATAAAGAGCTACAGGAGCTTAAGATCACTACTACAAAGATGCAGATAATGCAGCTAGCCAGGTACAGATTCACGAGGCTCATTTACTTCTGCTGTAGAAACCTGCTGCCATTACATGGAATAATGCACTATTTTTATTCAACAGAGAATTAGTATGAATTCCAGTTCTTTCTTTCCCACCTAAAAAAACCTGGATGGCTTTCTATTTAAAATAAAATCAACATATGTCCCATCTTGGAGTTCCCTTTTGACAATCTACTTCCCATTGCTAAAATTTATTATATCTAACAAGCTTGTTAAAATTGCCCCTTTCCAACAAAAGGAAGTTGCACAGAAATTTAGCATTTTTCTCAAATAACTTTTTAACTGATTGCAAGATGCAGCTCAGACTTTGATACTCATTTCCTGCACACGCTTTTGGAGAAGCAACTCAAGGGAATAAAAACTTCACCTCACACCTTTGCAGAGGTAAACCAGAAAGTTTTGCTTCTTACTAGCAGCTAAACTGAATTGCTCCAGCCTGCCTATCTTTTTCCACACAGAGTCAAATACTAAAACTTGTTGAGAATTAACTCTGTAGATTTTGCACTCTGATCTATCTAGAAACCAATACATTAAGCTCTCAGATTATATCTTTCCACAGACCTCCCCATAAGCAGAACATCCACCATATAAAGAGGCACTAATTATGAACTGTTATGAAAATTAAAAGCTTTCTAGCAGACCAATACAAGCTATGTGAAAGACCAGCTGTTCTTCATACAGGCTCTTTCCTTGAGCAGGATGCAAATAGGTTACATTTTACTTTGTCTCCAAATTGCAGAATGTCCCAAATGAAAAGTCAATGAGTAAAACCTGTTTATTTATGTGAAGGTGAAAATACAGGGAAGGTTGACATGTATTCAGTCATCCAACTTTGCTATCTGGAATTGCTACATGCTGAACTATTTTGAACTTATGATGCTGCTGCTTTCTCTTTAATGGTACACAACTATTCAGGAAAGCAAAACAAGGAAGTTTGGCAAGATTAATTTGCTAGAAGCCTGTAAGTGCTTTTTCTTACGGTTCCATTACCTTCTAGACATTTATTGATTTCCATAAATTATTTATTCCATTATATATTCCAGCAAACAGAAGATGCACTTGAGTTCTCCCCTAAAGCTGCTCATGCTCTTCTCCAGTCTTCAGACACTTCTCTGGTTCTAGTTAGTGTCACTGTTATTGCAAATTAGTTTTCTAGTTCCCTTGATACACTTTGGTGACAACTGTTTGGATTTGTTGATTTATTTGTAGGAAGAGTTTCCAAGCAGCGTTTCATTTGTTCCATTGGAGTTCTCTTTTTACTTACATCCATTACACTCTTATCATGCAGCAGCACACACAGACTTTTTTTCTGCTAAACAGAAATAGGATTTGGAGAAAGGCACTTAGTATCTTTGTGATTAATAATTTTATCTTCTTCATCATTTCTTAATGGTCTCTAGTTTCTCTAATGCATTTGTGAAAAAGTTATTTCTATTTTAAAATGCAAACTCAGACCTTTTGCCATCTCTTACAATACCTCTTATTTGCTTCTTGCTCTGTGCTGTTAAAGACTAATATACTTTGATTATCATGGATAAAAGCAGCCCATATCTTTTCAAGAGTAGTAAATTTTTAATCCTTTCGTGCATTTTAGCACACTGCAATTTAATAATTTCTTGCAAGATAGATACTTTTCATTACGCAGTCACCTCCAGTAGGAGGAATTCCACAGAACTCCTTTGAATAAGGGTGATACCAAAGCATGCCATGCTAACATGTTTTGTCAGACATCTCTCTTGCAAAGTAATCTGAGAATTTAAAACTTTACAGTTTATGAAAGAGTATTTTACAAATCTTCATTATTATTTTGTTTTCATCAAGACCACTTGATGTGCACACTAAGATTGCTAGATCTGGTTTTCTAGGGAGTAATTACTCAAAGAACCAGAAAAAAAGCACATAGGCCAACTTCATTATTTAGCCCCCCCACCTATAAACTTAGACTATTCTGTTATTAGGATACATAACAAAGATGCTCTGTTTTGAAGGAAATGATTTGCAGAACAATGCTGATATTTACAAAAAATCAGGATTAGACAATACACAATTATGCAGCTGTTCAGATTGACACGATTCAACTGAAAAAAAAATCCTAAGACATAAAGAGATTTCAGACATTCACACTTAAAAGACAAAGCCTTTCAGATAATTACCTAATGATAGCAACATTCATGCTATAGTCAATTAGTTATGTTCCACACGCTTGATAAAAGATCTGCACTGTTGAATTAAAATAGGAAATCATGTTCGTGTAATGATGCAACTGTAAATGGGAGACATTAAATGTCATTATTTCTTTTGTCCTTAAACACAGACTGTCTATCATATAAGTGAGATTCAAGAAAATTATACATCTTGGAATTAAACTCAAGGTCTAAATCATGCTACAATAGCCTGGTTATGTATCAAGCGGCAGATTTTCATTCTTTTTTACTACCTTTTTTTTTTTTTTTTTTAATTTATCCACCACTTCTTATGCAGACTTATCTGAAACATCAGTTTCTATTACCCACAAGCTTCATCATCTTCCATATAGCCCTTAGGGACAGTCTGTATTCCTGGATGAGATGCATCTTACCAGAGCTAAGTAACTGTATATTCTTCCTTCCCAAAATAAATTAAAAAAATATCTCAAATAAGGTAAGCCAAAAGAAGGGTGTGTACAGGTGTGCAAGAACACACTGGTTTTGTCTCTGCATTGCTTGCTAAATTTTCAGACTTCAGCTATTCAGTCATCCCCTGTGGTTTATTTACAAAGACTGATATGCGGAGCTGAGTGTCCAAGAATACCAGTGCTAACAGAATGGTAATCAACAAGGCTCACTTGTGAAATAGTAGACTATGCATACACATAGAAACTGCATTGTTTATGGCTTTTCATTAACTAGAGTGGGGAAAAGATCCCCTGATTTTTTTTCCATTCTCTTCTCTTAGATGGAGTTAGAAAACACAAATCACAGGCACTTCTCCTTCACCACCTGTTCCATCGCTATGTCGTGTAGACAGCAAGCACTGTCTAGACTATACTACAGGCACTGTAGACATCCATGCTTTCTATCAACAGCCACTTACCTTTGCTGTCATTTCACAAATACATCCCCTTGAAATTTTACTTATATTTTCTTAATCAGATGTGACTTTTGTATCCAACTGTTTAATCATCCTTTCCCATCCCTCCAATGGAAAACCAATCCAAAAATCTTAGTTCTCATCATCCCCATTCTCGTCCACTTGCATATGTAAATGTACAGTGCTCTACACTGTTATCCATCTTGGATGCTAAACATTGTTTTCCTTGGTATATCATTTTTCTGTGTTATGGTTATTCAGTGCTAACAAGACACAGGAATATACTATTTCTATGGACTAATGAGTGGAAGCAGCAAAAGATATGAGCTCTCCTGAAGCAACAAATATTCACTTTTATTATACCATTTCCTCACCACTGAAACTATTTTAACAGACTCCAACATACAGATGCTGCAGCTCTGGCCTGGGGCACATTCTACTTTCTCTTTCACTTATTGTTCTGTATTTCTGCATGAGTAAATTAAATATATATATGAAAAAATATATCTGTATCCACATATATATTTTCTAGCTATACATACAGATAGAAGTAAGATGTATTTATATATATGTAGCTTTTTTTTTATACTCTATTACACACACTGAAAATAAACATCATACTTAACTACAATTGTACCAAATTTAAGTCTCACAGATGCTCCCTCCTTCTAAATCTGAACTACATTGAAACCACCATGGAAGCAAACTAAGTGACAATGGAAAACAAGACAGCATAGCTTAAGAAACAAAGGCAAGCAGTATGGTATTTGTGCTGCTTCACTGCAGTTGCTGGTGTAATTAAAACCACAGATGCATTTAAATGACTTGCTCATTTAGACTGCAGAAAAAGCAGTTCACCTCAAAATGGACTGGAGTAATCAGAGTGATAGGCTGTACATCCTAGAGCTGTACTCATCCAATTTTCTTTCTACATCTCTGGGGCAAGATCTCTGTGTGTATAATGTAAGAAATATAATTGAAGGAAAACCACAGGAAACTAGGGTTTATAGGGGTTTTTTTAAAGAAATTTTTCTACATTTTTTTTCCTTGCTATTCAAATGCTGGAGGGACAAATGTTACTTGGTCACATTATTCAGATTCAAAAGGTCACTTTCCTTGTCACAATAACTTGTCACCCATTTCTCACTTTCACATGCTGCACATAATGCACAAGTTAAACATAGCTTCCTTTGTAACCTAGCTGATTCCACAAGTTGTATTTTTCAGTCAATGTGCTACATTACACATGGAGAAAACTGGTCACAATAGCAATGAAAGAGATGGAGAGAGCACCACCCCAGGAAGACAACTGAGTTTACTTTCTCAGTGGGCAA
The DNA here is from genome assembly GCA_033439905.1 of Ceryle rudis. Classification (NCBI taxonomy): domain Eukaryota; kingdom Metazoa; phylum Chordata; class Aves; order Coraciiformes; family Cerylidae; genus Ceryle; species Ceryle rudis. The sequence goes on from JAAGNO010011935.1 coordinate 93,098, forward strand.
TAATTTACTGACTTTTTTTTTTTAACAGTAGAATTTATTATGGGGCAAGCTATAGAGCTTGATTAAAGGAAAACCACTTAATCAAGTGATGCAGTATCCCTTTTTAGAGTATTGTCTATTAAATACTTGTACTAAAGATATGTGGTATCTGTTTCTAATCACAGTTCTGCTTAATTAAAACTTTGTTTTACCTGTATTTACAGATCACAGCTAATATATACAATATAGTGAAATGCAAACAGGCACTTTCAGTGTTGCAAAGAGGATGCAAGAGTAGAATATTTGAAAGTGAATGTATACATTTTCCCCAAATTCAAGTTTGGCCTGACATCTAAATCTCCTGTCCTTTTACTTTCCTTGCCTTGCAATCTTCTTATGTTTCAGCTGCACAAATTTATCCATTCAGCTATGGTAGGGAAAGTAAGAGCCCTCTCCTACACCTACAAAAATCTCATCTCACTTCCTCCTTGCCCCCCCCTCCTCCTTTTTTTTTTCCTGAAGTCATGGTACCTTGGACGCAGCAGAACCAAATCAGTAATAAGAGGAAATCTGTTTCTTAAAGTAATTTTCTGAATCAGGACTTTAAAACTCCTATGGGATCACATAAACACCACAGAAGAGAGCATTTACTGTAAAGAAGCATTAGTCTCCTGAGGATTCACCACATGTTTATGTAAATCTCTTTCTCTCTAACACTCCTATGATCAGTTGTCATTTACTAATCAATACTCAGGCTCCTCCATTACACATTACCATACTATCAAGAGCAAATCACATCTGTTCATGATTGAGAGAGGTGGTTCTTCTCAACTTTTTTTTAATGACTTAGGTCAATTCTAGATTTAATGGAAGGGCATTTCTGTTAACTTTTGGTAGGAACAAAACAGATGTTTGAAATCTGCCCTGCTTTCAAATTGCAACTAAAATCTCTCTGTATTAGTGAAATGTAGTCCTGAAATACACATTTCTTTGAAGTCTATTAGTACTTTACCATGTACTTCGGTGGTTCTGAAAAAATTCCATGGGTTTACAACTTATCCTTCCCCATATATACTACTGGAAGAAAGAAGTATGTTTAGTATATGATGCTTCAAAATCAAGTCATGGGGCTCAAAAGATAAATAAAAAAACCATTGCCACTACCATTCAGTCTTCACATATTCTTAGGCAAAAAGCAGATCCCTGAAATGTTGCATCACACTTGTTAATCGCTATACTTCAAGAGGTAGCAGCTTTATTAATGGCAAAACACAGCCAAATGATGCTTTCAGGACTGAAAAATAGCCAATGTCACAGTGAAACACTGTCATTTGGCTGTTAAGCTGCTGGAATAAGACAGCAGTTACCTGTTAAAATTTACCATTTGTATGCCATCTACCATACAGAAAAGGCAAGCGTGCATAACAAAAAGCAGCTATCAAGTGAATTCTTAGGGTCACAATTAGATCAGCTAAGAACACTGTCCACAGCTCCACGGTAACAAACAGCCTCTCCAGCGAGAAAGGACTACAGGATAGTTGTATCCATAGCTGACCAGTCCCAAATTGCTTAAGACTTAAAAGAAATTAAGAGTGATTTCAATCTAGTAAAAATTGGTGGGATATCATAGAATCATCAAGGTTGGAAAAAACCTTTAAGATCATCGAGTCCAACCGTTAACTCTACAAAGTCCACCACTAAGCCAAACCCCAAGCACCACATCTCTACGGCTTTTAAACACATCCAGGGATAGTGACTGAACCACCTCCCTGGGCAGCCTGTTCCAACACCTGACAACCCTTTCAATGAAACTTTTTTTCCTAATGTCCAATCTAAACCTCTACTGGTGCAGCTTGATGCCATTCCCTCTTGTTCTATCACTAGTTACTTGTGAGAAGAGACCTGCACCTACCTCTCTACAACATCCTTTCAGGCAGTCATAGAGAGCGATATGGTCTCCCCTCAGCCTCATTTTCTTCAGACTAAATAGCCCCAGTTCCTTCAGCCACTCCTCACAGGACTTGTTCTCAAGGCCCTTCACCAGATCAGTTGCTCTTCTCTGAACCCGCTCCAGCACCTCAATGTCTTTCTTGCATTGAGGTGCCCAAAACTAGAAACAAGACTCAAGGCATGGCTTCACCAATGCTAAGTACAGAGGCACGATCACCTCTCTGGTCCTGATTATCACACTATTCCTGATACAGGCCAGGATGCCATTGGCCTGCTTGGCCAACTGGGCACACTGCTGGCTCATATTCAGACACTTGTCAATCAGCACCCCCAGGTCCCTTTCTGCCCGACAGTTTTCCAGCCACTCTTGCCCAAGCCTGTAGCGTTGCACCGGGTTGCTGTTACCCAAGTACAGGACCTGGCACTTGGCCTTGTGGAAACTCATACAATTGACCTCAGTCCATTGATCCAGTCTGTCCCTGTGTAGAGCTTCCCTATGTTCAAGCAGATCAACATCCCCACCCAACTTGGTGTCTTCTGCAAACTTACTGAGGGTGCATTCTATCTTCTCATCAAGATCATTGATAAAGATGCTAAACAAAAGTGGTTGCAATACTGAGCACTGTCACCTGTTCCTGCAAACAGGGCAATCACAGGGCTTTTTCCCTAAAATTATTCCTGAATCAGCACAGAAGTTTTTTAAAAAGCAGTGATAAAGATATAACTTGTGAAAAGCATTGATACTTTTAACAAGTACTTGAAATACAATGAAGGGCAGCTGAATTTATTTATGTGGTAAAAATTCAATGTTTGGTCAAAACAATAAGTGATCTAAAACTGACTCATTCCTTGAAAAAACTGAAGTACAGCTAACATCAATAATGTTAAAAAACAATCCCACAGAAGCATTCAGTGGGAGCATTTTAATAACAGAGAGGACAACTGCCATGCACATAATCTGATCACTTTGTTAAACATTACAGCACATTGTGCTCACAGTTGCCTGTTCTGGATTTGCCAGTAGTTTAACCTATCCCCTCCAAGTGTATCTCTGGAAGATCTCTCTATTTCTTGATAGCAAACGTTATTGATCAGTGTGCAATTTAAGGAAGTCAGACCTGTATTAGCAGTGTGACTGAAGTGATACACCATCTGCCTGACTGATAAGAGATACCAGAACAACTAACAGATTAAACCTGAGAAGGCTTCCTTTGTATCCTTCTAACATAGAAGTGTTCCTGTTGCACCAGAAGAGAGATTAGAACCTGTTAGTCCAGTAACAAATTCTCCAAGTACAGTGTTGTAAAATGGCCACAGTGCTTTTAGTAACTGTCAGTTCTTTAAATTAGGAAGTGCGAAAGACAGATCATTGCTAAGAGGCTAAGGGTACTTCAGAATAGAGCTCTAGAAAAGTGCTTTCATTTATGAAATCAAGACAAAAGACTTGCAGCAACTTCTAGAGGAATATGTATTTTTTTTAATAGACTCCTTGGATGTGTGCAACCTTCTAATGCCATTAGCTCACAGTTTTTCACTCCTGCTGATCTATCAGTACATTACTGTCACAACCAATGGAAACTTGTAGGTAAAACAGAGACATCTCAGCCACTGTAAAATTACAACAAACTGCATATCATCTATTTAAAATCCATGGATCCCAACCAACTTACCAAGAAGAGTGGGAAACACAGCAAGAAGTCTAAGCTGTGTTTTAAAAACTTCAAAGGTTTTATCTGGTTTTCCTGCCATGGGCCAAACTTCCTCAAAAATAGCTTTACAAAGAATAGGCTTCACCAGCAAAGCCTGCCCAAATTAAACTCTTGCCCCACCTCTATCCCTGTGCACCTCTTGTGGCCTTTCACTGGCCCCACTACAGCAGCAATGACAATTGCTTTACAGAACAAAACAGGATTGATTGCCTTCCCCTCAAAAATAGAAGTCACAAGCCAACCAAACAAAACTTGACTGCTTAGAGTGACCCAATATAGTCCTAGAAACACCCCTACCAGTGCAAAGTGGAAAGACGGAGAGCCACAACACTAAAAGAGAAAAAACAAAATATGTCACCACTTTTACAGGCAACTCTAAAGAATATGGATGAAGAGAAATGTGACCTCTCAAGATAGAAGTGATGTCTTTAAAACTATCAAAAAATTATCTAGTTGAAATTAAATTTTGAATTATCAAAGTGTAAGCCATATTACAGCTGACCATTAACATACATGGCATTAATAATAAAAATAAAGTAACTTTTAATGCTCAGGTAAATTCAAGATTTAAACTATTTCCTTTAACATAACAAAGACGGGGGGAGGTGTTTTCTTCACTGGGTTTGTTCCTCCTCATTTTTCTTTCTTTTGTAAATAATATAGCAAAAAGTCAGAACGGAATAAAAAAATCTCTAATAATTTTAAAATTTCAGTATAAGCATCATCCCCAAATGCAATTGCCTGCATAACCTACAACCACAACTGTGCAGGTTAAATGTCTTATTCCTTGCCATCTAAATATTTAGACATGTAAATCATGTTTATCAATTTATAAAGCAGAAACAATATATTGATTCCTTGGCTCAATAAGTATAAGTTTTACATACAGAAGTCGTTTTGATAAACAAATATACTGGTTCTCTTAAGTAAGTGATGGTATAGCAGTTGTATATAGGATTATTTAGGTCATAATTAAAAAGTATTTTAAAATGTTTAATTTATTTTCAATGAAATACATCAAGGCATAAAAACATCCTTAAGTAGTGAGTAAGAAATGCATAATTTACCATTTTTAAAAAGCAAGCTTTGAAGGAAATAACAGAGGTAGAAATGGAAAGCAGGATTAGAATCAATAGTTTAATCAAGGGTTCCTACTTACTGATTCCAGTCATGATTTAATCATGATTAAACAGGTTATTTAAATGAAGTTTCCATGCTGTGGAAATAAAATTCAGCTCAGCAACCATGTCCCCACACCTTCCTGATTCTGAAGGCAAACCCTTAGAGGTGATTGCAAAATAAAATATAGGACAGTTCTCAATACTGTAATCACAGGTACATTTATTTCAAGAATTCTACAAATGGTTTTATTATTTTTGTTACTGGATCAATTCCCAGTTTATAGAAAAGTTCTGTTACTCTCCAGTTGTAAATCTACCACACAGCTGGGAGTTTGTTTGTGGATTTTGTCATTAAATACACCGGAGAATGGAAGCCATTCTAAATAGCAAAAAATTATGAGAAATAGCTGTATTTGGTGAAGAATACACATCAGCCCCACTTCTTACAAGAGACTGGAATGTTAAAAGTATTTTTAAGATACAAAAATAAAAATAAAAATAGAAAAAAAAGAACAGTGAATTCCGGTTTATGGTAATGAGACAATCATCAAAGTCATTCTACCTCTAGCCAAAGCAGATTTTGGGGTTTGCCTGTTTATAGGGGTTTTTTTCTCCTAAAAATCTAAGCCTCAAACTTTAATATTAAGAACATAATAGTAGCTCTGCTAGGCACTTTCAGCCAAGTAAATTGTTTCTGAAAATTTAAAGGTAAAAAATTTTTAAGAAAAAAGTAAAAAAAAATAAAAAAAAAAGAAAAACAGGCCTACATGATAG